>CAEGAF010083593.1:0-83947 GCA_903067075.1 Micropoecilia bifurca | reverse complement strand
GGGCGGGGCGGCCGCCCCGCCGGCCCCCCCCGCCCCCCCCCCCCCCCCCCCCCCCCCCCCCCCCCCCCCCCCCCCGGAAGGGGAAACAGAGTGATGGCTGCCTGCCCAAACCTCAACTTTAAAAAATTAAACCATATTTATCTTGCACCCAAACACTGTAAGGTAAGTGAGGCGCAAAGTAAATCTCCAGAAGGTCAGAGAGGAAGAAGTGGCAGAACATTTCCATAGCAACCATTGGGTGGCATTTCCACCCAACGTAAACTTTGTGGAAGTAGTTTGGTTTACTTTGGAGTCTGTGGTTCACAAGACAAAATGTGAGAAACTTTAGGTGATATAAATACATTTGCACTGCTTTGCTGGTGGGTTTTTCTGCAAATTTACCACATTGAGGGGAAAATCAGTGTTGTAACAGTTTTAGGTTTTTCATTATAGTTTGGTTTTATTTCGTTGTGACTTTTTGTTTGTCTAATTCAGTCAAATTGTTTTTAAAATGTGCTTTCCAGTTCTTATCAGTTATTATGAGTTAAATTAGATTAGTTTTAATTAATTACAGTAGCAGAATTTAAAAGTCAAAGTAATGTGTTGTAATAATTCATTGATTGGGTAATGGATACTCAACAGAAGATACCGCTAAAAAATATTTAATTATTTTTGGACAACCCACTGACTGCTGTTATCTTCCAAATTTTCCTGTCACCATTTTGCAGACTAGCATTAGTAGGGTTGCCACTCGTCCCGTCAAATACAGAATCAGAAGCAGAAGCAAATACAGAAGGATTTGGCTGATACTTAGTCATGACGTGCTTTGATTAAACTAATTTATCTTTGGTGTACCGAAAAATGAACTTTATACCAGGTGAGTCTCTCTCACCTGAGATTATGAACCTGTACTGGGCTGATTCTGTCCCTTCAAATAATTTTAACAGCTCCTGGAGAAGATTCATAACTTGTAAGTTACAGGAACGTACACAGTAAAAATGCCAGTGTTGAATTAACACCCAAAAGTGTCTATGTGTCCAAGTCAGCTGGTGTTAAATTCAACACTACAGAGTGTCACATTAACATTTACAATGATGTTAGTGTTAAAATATATTAAAAGTAACAACAGTGTAGTGTTGATCTCAAAACATAATGTAGTGTTGAAAAAGTAAATAATTGACCCACAAGGTGCCAAGATCAATCAAATCCAGTGGAAAATATTCAAAACAACACAGAAATGGAAAGTTTAACTTTTCTTAAACCCATTTAGTATTTTAGACCAATGTTAATTTAACAAACAAATAGGTGTCAAACTTTTAACACTTTCAAAAGTGTTAAAGTAACACCTGCTGACCTGGACACATATAGACACTTTTCCATTTGCTAGATCAGGATCTGCAACCTGGAGACACAAGTGGCTCTTTGGTTCATAATATTAAATGATGAAATATATTGCTCGGTTTTTTTGGTTCATTCTTTTTTTAAGTTTCCCCACAAAAAGAAACAAAAACATAAAACACTATGCACTGGTCCTCATGGTACATAAAACACAAACTACACACTGGCCCTCATGGTGCATTCAGTCTTGAATCAGCCTCCACACCTAACTCATTATTAGTATAAATATTTTGGTAATATTTTTAATAGCAGAATGTTCACTTAACTTTTATAGCTTGGGCTGTCTGTGGAAACATTTTGAATATTAAATCAATTACTATAAATTACTCAGCACTTGAGTAGATTTTTACCAAATACATTTTACACCTACTTCATTAAAGCTTAAGTAAATCTACTCATTTTTTTAACATGTTGAAGGTTTGCTACTGTGATTGGAGTACAATTTTGGTGGGCGGCCCTTATTTTGATTTCTGAGCAGCCATAAGTGTCAGCGCCCCCTAGAGGAGCATGGAGTGACATAATTTGCCGACAGCTGACGTAAACTATGTGTGAGAAAAAAAATCAATTTCATATCACTCCAAAAGGCTAATAAATAGATTCATGAACACTAAAACGAAGGATGTTATTTCAGTATGTTTTAGTTTTATTAATGCACAGTGTAGTTCCAGTTGATTATAGTTTTTCCCTATTACCATTTCTATTCATTTCAGTTGCCTGTTATTATATTACACTTACAAATAACTTTTCAGCAAGACATATAATCTTATTTAGAGTCAATAATTCCTAATATTCATGACAAAGTGCTAGCACTTCTGGCTGATTTGTTATAAGTGCAACTAGCACTTTGTCATCAACATTAAGGAATTATTAACTTCAAACAAGATCTTTTATTTTTTTGCTGAAGTTACTTGTAACTTATTTCACGTTTACTTGGATATTTCCACTAGAAACTGGACCATGTGTATTTGGTAAGATTTTGTGCTTTTCCAAAATGTCACTGTCACATTCAGATCAGTTTGTTTTGTTGACATTCTGCTTCCTCACATTAAAATGTGGGAGAATCAGATTTAGAGGTTATTTTTTAGCTTTTGTTTGTGAGTAAAATGTTTTTAAAAAATACTTTTTTCCTCCACTGTACCATCTAACAAGGTGATGCAAGGTGAAAATAAAATCCAGCAATAGGATGGGGAATTAACTTTGACTACCCCAGTCAAATAAGAAACCACAGATCTGGCAAAAGACATTTCCAACAGCGCTTTAGGAAATATAGATTATAATTTTGTGTTTAAGAAAGGCAGATCCGCCACATTTGATCGTATTTTCTCAGCCAAATGTTCCCCCTATTAGATTTCTGACATTTATTGCCATAACTTGTCCATCAGCAGCGCCGCTCGGCCCGGTGCTGCTGCGCGTTAACATCTCGGCTTTCAGGGGGGGCAAAACATGCACAAAACGTAAGCGCAAACACATTGCAGTAATAATGCAAGTTGTTGAACTTCGATTTAACGTTTATCCCAGAGGAAAAACCGCGTTACATTTGAAGCGTCTTGGTCCACGCGAGATCTCACGAGAACGCGCTCCGGATTGGTGGTGTTGTCCTGCTGCAAGGAAAAATAATCACAAATCAACGTCTTAGTCATTTCGAGAGAAAATAGGCCTGGTGTGAGCAGGTCACTCAGAAAGTGAAGCACAGCAGGGCAGGTGTGTGTGTGTGTGTGTGTGTGTGTGTGTGTGTGTGTGTGTGTGTGTGTGTGTGTGTGTGTGTGTGTGTGTGTGTGTCAGCAGTGAGCATCCTGAGTTACACACACTGAGGAAATATGTACTTTGACCTTTTCCAAGTATTCCTGCTGGTGTTTGTGACTCTAAACATCTGCTGTTTCAAGACAAGGATGTGCAAATTCACAAACACACACTTTCTGATGCTAATCTTGGCTACTTTTAAAAAATTACTGTTACTGTGAGTATCGACTTGCTTTACACAGGGCTCCAATATGCAGTCCCACAACATTTTTAAAAAGTATGGAATTTAACGTATTTTCCTGGTCTGGTTAATGTGGAAAAAGAAATATTTGTACTTGCAGACTTTTCCCCCTTTCCGTTACGAAAAAAAATCTTTCTTCTTTCATCAGCTTCTTCTTTCCTTTTCAGTAGTTGTTTCCATTGACCATACAATCACACAAAGTGGAAATATGAAAATAAATTTGCTCAATGGAAACCCTGCAATTAAAAAAATGTTTCCTTTTTTCCCCCTTCCCCATTTCCTTCCCTTCTTCCTTCTTGTCTTTACCTCCTTCAGTCCTTGTGTTTTTCCACCTTTCTGACTTAGTCCATTGCATCTTCTCTCCCTTTTGTGATTTTTGCTTCCCGTCCTTTTTCACTTGACCTTTTACCATTTCACCCTTGTTTCCTTGGTCTGGAAAAGTAAAAAAGGTTGCACATTATTATTTATTTTATTTGGTGGTTAGTTTTGTAACACTCTTTTTTTTTTTTTTTTTTTTAATAAATGGGTAATTTCTTTTACTTAACCTAAGACCTTCTCACCTCTGAGGCCAACATGAGATTAAAAAGTTGCAGAAATAACCTCTGGACACTGGGTGTGTTCAGCTCTGGCCAGACAGGATGTTAACTCATAAACAAGTCGGTGACCTAGATTAGAAGGGGGGGGGGGAGAAACAAAACAAGGAATACAACAATAACATTGGCAATAAGTAGAAAAAAAATGAGTATAATTATGCTAGCTTGCTCTTAAAGTGCAAACAGACAAACTCTTAAAGTGCAAACAGACAAATCTTCCATCCTTTTATTTTCTTTTTAATAAAAAAACACTATTATAAGCTACTCCTATTTTTTTTTTTTACCATTCTTCTCTTCTCTCTTTGAGTAAATTACTCAAATTCTATTATCCTTATGGTCTTACTCAAGTAATGACATGCTACCTAGTTCCTGCTAATGACTGATTAATTAATGTTCTTGTACTTTTAGCCACCGGGAAAAATGAATAACCAGGACATTGTCCATAGTTTAGAAAGCACCATCATTCTGCTAATTAAATGTTTTCCTTTGAAAAGCCCTAATTAACCTTAAGTCCCAACCAGTTCAGTTTACGTCAAAGGACAGTGTTGTTGAAAGCATTGCGTTGTATTCTTGTTCAGAGATTGGGGGGGCGGGAATTTCAATTTGTATGTTGTAAGGTAGGACTGGGAAACGAAGTGCTATGGCCTGGAAGTGCACTTTCTAATGGTAGACATGAGGGACAATGTAAACATGAGCTCTGAAGTCACTTTAAATTTTACTTAATCACTTTGCTAATCTTGCCTCTGGTCTTTAAACACTAAACAAGAATATAAAAAGTGATGTGTTTAACTTTGGGTTGTGATCTCTGAGGAGCAGACGTTGCGGAGATTAATCCAATTTTCTCACGAGTAAACAAGTCTCGGCGGCAGGCTTCAATGGAGCCATCTTAGATGCTTAATGAGACGCTCCACATTAGCACTATCTAGTTTTCAGGCTCTTCTAAAAGCTGTGCCTCCAAGAGAAGTAATTTATCAATCAGTTGGGATACATAGGAATTTTACACCCACACTTGCAAGCTATAAGTAGAATAAAGTTGCTAATATTGGTGCCAATTACTTTATTGAAGTGTCCACAGGTCTATGTATGAAGTGATTTTAAATAACCAACATTCCTCTCTTTGTACCCAGAGCTTCTGTGATTCAGCATTGGAGAAGGAATTTCTTGTGTATAACCTAAAATATGCACCTAAAACAGCCAATGCTCAAAGTCAATAAATCACTTTATTTGTGTTTCTTGGAATGACTTGGAAACATTTTCCATCTGTAAAACACCTCAATAGTTTGTTCATATGCTCTGCAGGATGAGATTTACAAAACCACTGGACACACAGTCTGTTTTTAATCATAGAGGATTTAATACCCCACACGACTTTAGGCTAAAACGTGACATTAGTCAGACATCTGAACAGTGTATGTGTTCAAGTGAATAGGAGTCACAGCTGAATGACATACCATGCAGATGATGGCAGATTTTTTCATTTAGCTCGGGTAGAAATGTGTTTACTATATTGAAATGGGAGGATGTGTCGTGACTCTAGCAGGTCCAGATGTTAACTTTTCTCTGTCACTTCTGATAGCCTGGTCATTCAGTCCTTAGTGTGCTGTTGTAAATGACTCATTATAGTTACCTGGGTAAACTACCATGCTCTGCTTTTAAATAGTTCCAAATTGCAAAGATGTTGTTTACACTAGCAGGTAGTTTTTGTTCAACATCAACCAACATGGTGAAGTTTTTGTTCTTCCATGTTTTTTTTCCCAGCTCATAAATGCTACACTCTTTGTTGCGTGAATGGAAAATACCACCTGTTTCATCATTATCTGGCTACACTGGTCACTTATTGTGTAAACGGATACATCAGTGTCATAGTATTAGTCCAAGAAGTTGAAATTATTTGGGTAAATTTTATTTCTCCCAAAAAAATAATAGGTAGGTTTCAACTTTCACTTTAAATTGTCTTTGTAATTGCAGCCTAGGTTTTGTTTATGGAAATTCTGCATGACATTTAAATTATGTGTCCCTTATTCAGATGTTTTACTTATTATTCTAACAAACTACAACCCTTGATAATGTAAATCTCAAAAGCACATGTTTAGATATGACTATTTTCTCAAAGTATTGAATTTGCTGTAAATTATAACTATAAAACAAAATGCTATAAAGGGCTGACATTTTTTTTGAGATGGACAGTTAAATAGTGTCTTGACCATCCTCCATTCCTCTGTGCAATTTATTTTATTCTGGTCAACCTTAACAAAAAAGGTTTCAAATCTCATGAAAAATTCAATCCGTACTCAGTGTTTTGAACTTATCAACACGGATTTAGGACGCACATGCGCACACACACACACACACACACACACACACACACACACACCTGCATGCAAGCTAAGGAGGGAGTCATTACTGGCTGGACTGATAGCGCTGAAACTGATGATATCTGCTTAATGAACATCCTCCATGTTGGCAATTTAATCCACTGACTTCAGTGCATCCTTACTGACAGCAAGGTAGCTGAAAGGCCAAAAGGGGTTGGGATAGAAGATGCCTACTTATCCAGAACACCACATGAGTTTTAAGTAAAGGATGGAAAGGATTCTTGGAGTTTTTCTATTGCTCACTTGTTTGACCTACTCCCAGATTTCATCAAGCTCATTTAAAACACATTAGGCTGACAGAGTGCTGTTATGGCCCCAGCGATGAGAGAGTAGCAGGTCTCTTTAATGACGTGAGGGAGCCCCTCTCACTCTCCTCCCTGTCTACAGGAAACACTGATAAGAAGCTGAAAATACAGCTTAAGAGCGGCAAGTCCCTTACTGATATTTTCAGAGCTTGCTTCTGACCCAATATCCCCATTAACTGTAGTACCAAATCAAAAATTCAGTACAGTAAACAAGTTTTTCTTGTGCATGAAGGGATACATTTATTCAAAGGGAAGATTGCAAGAATACAACAAAAGAAGAGGTAGAAATTGCAGTGGAGTTGTGGAAAGGTGCTAGAATTACTAATTACTAAGGGAGCATGTATTTTTCTTAAATGAGTGTTGACTGAACAGTAGAGCTCTCATGGCATTCTGCACCAGATTAAACCATCATAAAAACATAAATGAGTGCCTTGAATTATTATTATTAGACATCCCTCTTGAACTGCTTCTTAATCTCTTCCAGTCCGTCTCATGCACACACATCCAGAAAATCTATTTTAGAAATACATTTTGCAACAAAAAATGACTCTGAATCATACAACCGTTTTTTTTGGTTCACTTTAGACATATGTTTATATATCGATGATGTGTGTGCTTACCTGGTGGAAGAGTTGATCTTGGGTTATATAGAAGGTCTAGGTGGGAAATTTTTTGTAAAACTTGTTTACCTTGCATTCAGAAATATTTCCAATGGTATTTAAGACAAATAATATTGCAGGGTGAACCAAGAAAGGGATGAGGAATTATTGGCAAAAGGTCCTGTTGAAAGTCCCAATCGTCAAAACACAGAAGGTACTCGCTGTAACATTTGTGCATCATCAGCGCTAGTTCAACTTCTCTACACAACCTGAAGCTACACCATAGCAGGAAAATACTTCCCACATCACAATGTATAGCTACAAATGCATCCAGTAGATCTTTCTTGTACTGCCAGTTGCAATGGAAGCCTTTGCTGTTGGATAATAACTGTTGAATCCCAAGTTTATGGATGATTTTTTGTGTTTTAAAGTTGAATGGTCTTGTGAGCAACCCATTAGAGTCTAAATACCTTCCTAAACAAAATGCAGACTATTTTTATTGTTTCTCTTTAGGAAGTGGGGATCTCTTCTTACAACATGGTTATAATCCAGCAGCACAAATAATTACTTGTAATTTCTTCCCAAATCTTCAAATTATGTGCTATTCACCTTGTTCAGCAGAGTTTCTATGCACAGAGTGACGATGACAAAACCAAGTCTCTGAGTTGTGCTGCTGCTTGGCAGACGGTCAGCTTACTGTTCTCCTGGGCATTGGCTTTAATAAGGGTAGACATGCCTTCCACTATTCTTAGAGCATATATGGCTCCTTCTATTAATAGCTCTGGTGATTTTGACCAGACAGACCTCACATAAACTTCCCCACAGCCAGAAGCCTGCTTTCTCAGTGGGCTGCTTCGAAAAACAGTCGCTTCTTTTGTGATCTCCAAGAGAGGGGAAGTGTGATTGCCAGGCGGTACATCAGCAATAATTAAAGGTTTTTCTAGGCCACTACATGCATAGTGTGTGCATGCTGCTAGACAATGCATGTGGGTAGAAGTGCTAGCTTATTTCCAGGGAGTTTGTGTCATCAGCCACCTGTGTCAAGTAAAATTGGTGCCAGTCTCCCTCTTTTCTCTTACTTACAATTGGTGAATTTCTTGCAGCAGCAGCAGCAGGTAGACATGAATGTGGTCACTTTTCCATTTCATAAAGAGTTGATTAACATATTCATGGTGTGTCTGTTGTTTTGAATTGTTCGTGCTATTTAGCTTTGAATGTAAACATTTCACTACATGTGCCTTTGCAGGTGTCTTGCAGGTGAGCGGAATGCGTATTTACACATCTGGGGACGTTGAGGCAGTCAATGGGACAGACGTTCGCCTCAAATGCACATTTGACAGTACAGCTAAGATCAACCCTGAACTTGTCATCGTCTCCTGGACTTTCAAACCCCTTTCCGGAGGCCGAGTAGACAGCGTGAGTTCATGTGTGTGTATGCGTGCGTGCGTGTGTGTATGTCTGAGCAGGAGAAATGGAGAACAAATCTCTCACCTCCACTGCTGTGTCAGGGTGTAGCCACCCCGTCATCCAACTAAAGAAGGAGGTGGTGAGTCATAAGGCTCCCAATGAAGCATCTAAGTCAGCCTGTCTTTATGCACCATTGTGTCTGCATATTGCGATTTGAGAGAATAAGAAGCAGCACATCCTAATAAGTCTACACTAATTGTAATTTTCTTTCAAATAAAATAAATTCTTACCCCACAATGGTAAGTGTTTTTTTTTTTTTTTTTTTTTTTTACTATTTTTCCATTTGTAGATTTTTCATTACCAGCAAAGACCATATCTGCCTCCCGATGGCATCTTTAAGAAGCGCGTCCATTGGGCTGGTGATATCATGGGCAGCGATGCCTCCATCATACTTCGGGAGGTCAAGTTCATCTATAACGGCACCTACACCTGCCAGGTGACGAACCCTCCTGATGTTCATGGCCCGGTTGGGGAGATTCGTCTTCGTGTCGTCAAAACAGGTGAGCACCTGATATTTTTGCAGAAAATGCACTCTAGGCATAAATCTGTTTGTGAGTACACGGCAAAAAAAAAAAAAAAAAAAAATTAAATAAATGAAACAACATGTGCGACTGGCCACTGCAAAACTGGGAACTTACAAAGACAATCTGCTGTATAACTCGAATTATTATAACATTATTTTGGTTCAGACTTAGGTCTAAAATGATTACATCTGCCTTGTCTCAGGCTTTTAAGGGAGAGCAAGGCTTTATCCCATTGTGTTTTCTTAAACCGCTTTCATGGCTCATCCGGTGCTAATTTTCTGTTTGACCTTAATGTTAACAAATGCTGCATTTATTTTTCTACACCTGCACACCATGTCTTTTTCATTCGTGTGTTTTTTTTTCTTGTCACAGCTTCTTTCAACGAACTTCTCTACCTGGTCCTGGCCATTGGAGGTGGCATCGCTGCTGTGGTCTTTTGTCTCATAGTCATCGTGTCCTGCAGGAGATGCAAGAGGAAACACAGACAGAGGGAGCTGGAGGGCGATGAAGAGGTTCCCCGCAAAGAGAGGAAAGACCCGACGGCGTGGTAAGACCAATGAAGTGTAGCAGATGAAGAGGGGGACTAAGAGGAGCAGAAGATTCTCACGCTTTCTCTCTTCCTCTGTGAGAGACTCTGGGGATCAGGGCATGCTATGCTCACTCTTGGGCTCTTTTCCTGCTTCATGCTTCTCTCTCTTCCTCCATATGCGACTCCTGCCTTCGGATTCCACATTTGTACGGTAACAGGCAGCTGTTGTCAGACAGAAAGTGAGGAAGAATGTGCCTTTATATAGAAAGTTCTCGATGCTGAACTTTAGCCATATTGCTGCTTAGCCTCTGTGGAATTACTTTGCGCCTTTCATTTCTTGAGAGAAACAACTGTTTTATCGATTCATCTTTTCCTGTTTAGCTAAATGGGCCTCCAGCCACATTTCCTGTTTGGAGTAAATGTTTTGATGATGAAGATGTAGAACAATGGTGTATTCTTGCTGTTTACTTCCCGACTAATACAATCCAAGCTCTATTGTACAAGTGCAGTGCATGACACGTGTTTGGTGTATTATTTCAAGAAACAATAGAAACATTGAGCACTTTCCAAGCTTCCAATGAAAATGTATTTGATCACTTTATAGAAACCCTGAACAAAGCTCTGATCATTTTCAGTGGAGGTATGAGGCGACTGTCCGATTACTTGCTTATAGTGGATGTTAAAACTCTACACACCCCTGTTAAAATGCCAGATTAAAAAAAAATATCATTATGAATCAACATTTGCTATGCATATATATGTACATAAACCAGCACTCAAGCCACTTTCTTTATTCAATTTCAGCATTTAGTCTTCTCAGAGAGACACTGTACAAAGGCTATGAAGAGATAAGGGTGAAAACACTCACAGAATTGTTTAGTTTTTTTTTTCTTTGCATGAGATGGAACTTGTATTCTTTATGGACAAAGAGTAAAAGACTTTGTGTCTGATGACAAACAACTAGGCCTGCCAACAAAAGCAACCAAAATTACACCATTCCCACTGTGAAATATGGCGGCGGTAGCACCAACAGCTGGGGTTTATTTTTGGCAGACGGCACTAGACCTCTTCTTTTATTTTTTGTTTTTTTAATTATCTTAAAAACAATCTCCAGGTGTCTGAAGGACCTTTTTGTATGTAAACCTGAGAGTTTAACATAAAGTGGGTTTTTTTATATACATTAAAGTCAGCAAACAGCTTAATGAGAGAAAATATTTTTATTGCTTAGCTATAGTTTGGACATAAAAATCTGAGGAGGTTCCTGAAGAGGGTTGTGGACTACTGCTGAGTTTTATAGATTTGAAGAGCTTTTCCAATGCAAATACTGCCAAGTTAAGATGGTGGATCCTCACTTACTCCTACCAAAGAAAACTGAATGCTCAAATTGAAAAGTCAAATGTTTTAAAATTGTTGCAACGGAAAATGGTTTCAACTCTTGCGTACATACACACTAAAACCTGGGATTATAACAGGGGTGTCAACACTTACAAAGCCACTGACCATTTCTGTTCGAAATCACTACTGAAGTCATGTTACTGTGTTTTTGTTTGCTACTGTGTTCTTATTTCTGTGATATGATAAATGTGTCTTTCAATGATTACACCTGATTGTAAGCACTTGTTGGAAACAGACTATTTTTTTACATCTTAAAATATTGTACAAAAATACAAATAATTGCGGTTAATTTTTCTATTGACTGATTTTTTTTTTATTTTTATTTTTTTTTTTACATTGTCATTTTTTTATGTAGCATTTCTAATAGCTGGTTGTCTGTTTCAAACAATGTGCTGTATTTTCTTGGGGACCTGAGGTTTCTCTTCCAGTTTGCTGGGTTTTCAGATCTTTCTGTAAGGATTGCTTTAACTCTCACCACCACCAGTAGAAATTGCTTTTATTTTCTTTGCTTATATCGTTAGTGATCATATTTATTCAGGCTTCAAAATAAATCATTCATTCAAAAACTCTGAGAAGGAAGGCAATGACTCTGACCCAAAACAAATGCAGATGAGTGAACAGATTTTATTCAAACTTTTCTCAGCCCAGCCCAGTTTTATGCTAATCCATTGTACCCTCCTTCTGTGTTTGTATTTATTGGTCTTGGTGTTTTCCTACTTTATCTCAGCCACCCATCAAGGGCCATTCACCTCTACATGCCAGAGACACCCATAGAGATTGACAGTTCAGATGGCATGATCTCAGACCCCAGCACCAGAGACCCAAGCTCCTCCTCCTCCGAGGAAGGCCCTAGCTGGGATGATGATGGCAGTGACACTGACTAAGAAAGACCAAACAGAGAGAAGGAAAGCTGATGACATCCCATCAGAAAACGTCCTGGAAGGAGGCACTAAGGGCACCTTTGGATTGCACTCTTCTGCTAAGCAGAGACTTGCTGAAGGAAGTGCTGCTGCGGTGAAAGTGAGAAGATAATGAAGACGTGAGGAAAAACAAAGAATATGAATCTTTTGGAGGAAAAAAAACAAGATTTCTGTAGAGATCTCAGATGAATTTCAATGCTTGGAAGCAGTTTTAAAGTAAAACAGCATTCCTGTTTGGAGGGTCCATAAATGTTTGAGGAAATGAAACGGTGGATCAAACTCGAACAAAACCCCAAAGCTTAAGTGACAAACTGGATTGTGGACTTAAAACTGGCCTGGCTAACGTGGAGAGTGTGTTTAGCTTTTGTTGGAGCTTTCTGCTGGTTTACACATGAATCTTCTTAGCAGAAAAAATGTTTGCTGTAATACTGAGCCACACAAAGTGTGTTACATTTCATGAGTTGTCCAAAGACTGTTTTAAACAGGGAAATATCTCCAGTTATTTGTAGAGATGCACAAATAAATCGTCTGATTTATTTCTAGCTTGATGTGCACTGACTGGTGACTATACCCAAACACTAATAAGTCCAGGCTATAACCACACTCTTTTCTGTAGGTACTGTTAACGGTGAAGAGGACTCGTTTGGCTATTTTCAGTATGTGAGTTGTTTAAAAATAAAATCAGAACATGGAGATGTAAGAACCTACCAAAAAGGAAACATGACAACACTTGTGTGCAGTTCATTGAGGCTGTGACATGGTGAGATGGAGCAATGGAGAAGGTAACATGAAGGTAAATGTAATACACCAACGCTGCACTCTTTAATCCTTTAGAACGCCTTTCAACCTCTGTCTGTCATGAGAAATGGTGGATCAAGAAATGTTGGCAGTTTTTTGGAAATCTCAAAGCTAAGGTAAAGGTTTCTCCAGTGAGCATGTGTGGAGGCTGCTGGTTTAGTATTGCTAGCCATGCTAACTGTGTTCAGTCGGTTTAAAATGTGATTATGGCTATTTTGTGTTTGTTCAAAAGTATTTGTAAAATCCTCTTTTACAACCAATATATCCCTTCTTAGAGTATATGTATGTTAATTTCTGCATTTAGAGAAACCTTAAGCAGCTCAAACTGGTATTTGGAGGTCAAAACTTTACACAAAACATAGATTGGAAACATAAAAATACTGATCTGTCTGCTTTCGTCTTTAACTTTACAAGTAACACTTGTTGTTTTGGGGAGGGTTTTTTATCACAAATTTGCTGTTTCCCTGTTTGAGTTTGTGTTCTTGTGTTGTGAAATATCATATTTCACAGAAATATATTAACATAATTGAGCCAAAAAGAAAAAACAAACAAACTGAACTTCCACATATTCAACTGTATTAATTAGTCCAACTTAGAAACTGGTCGTCAAACCTGACTTAACCAGTCCCTGTTGTATTTGGTGACGGTTCCTTTTGTGGAAAAATACTCTGTGTAAAGCCTGGTGTCGTTCTTTCGCCACACCTGTCCTGTTTGCTGTAAGGATTAGTTGGTGTCCGATCCCTTTACCAGACATCTTTAGACGTGTCAGAAAAAGCTTAGCTTTTTCCCTTAAATTCTCCCAGACCATGCCATATTGTTTTGCTAAAAGCTGACAAGTTTTGGAGTTTTTATTTGTTTTGTTAGGACATTTAAAGTCCTAAAGCTTTGTCACTAGAAGTAACCAGAGAATTAAACCCAAGCAAGTTGAATGAGGAGATAAGTTCTTTACATTAAGACTTAAGTAATACGTCACATCAAATTTCTCACATTAAATGCTAAGAATGTGATTTTTTTTTTCTTTCCTTCTGTCTAAAAGCCAAAGATTTGATCAGTGGTAAGCAACTATATGCACACACCTGCCCTGAAACTCATGTGGGAGTGCACAGTAAGATCTGAAAACCCTTTCTGATTGCAAAATGTCCTTGAAAGCCTGTGCTCTTTTCTTTCATTTGTGAATGCATTCCAACTAACAAGTATGTTAAAATGCCCATATTTCAGATTTTTGTGGCAGATTTTGTATTCGTGTTCAAAGTGTTTTAGATTTATAAGAAAATGTTACATTTGTAATAGAGCTTTTATAAAAAAAATAAAAGTTTTCTAATAAAAGCCTTTAAATCTTTTCTGTGTTGCCTTATTTTAATTCCAACAGTGTCTCATAAAAAAGGATCCTGTGAAACTATTTGAAAGTTCTCATTCATTACGTAACAAATTACCGTTCAGCCACATGCTTTGTATTTTTAATGCACTGCATCCATTTGTGTAATTATGACTTGTCTGTCTGCAGACTTCTCTGTCACATGCTTATCTGTAAGCATGACAGTAGTGAATGTCTTTAACTTATTGTGCATTCACTATGCTAACTCCTTCTGCTGTTATTCCTGTCTGGGTTTCATTGTCGAATGCTTGACTGTTCATGACTGTGAATACATGGTCCCATTTATTAGCTGGTGTGTTTGAGTCTATTTGTGTGTATTGATCAAAGTCTGACCCTGTGGGTGCAGCTTTAGTTACTGAATGACAGACCTTGAATGTGGGCAGAATTACAAAGACAGAAGAAGGTTTCAGTCACGCTCAAGAAAAAGCTAATGTGGGAAAAAAAATCTTGTTTATTTATGCTAAGAAAAAACATTTTCCTGTGCTAAATTAATGAAATGTTGAACCTGCTGGATAACGTAGTTTTATGACAAAAACATCAGCTGGTGTCTCTTTGTACACTTTGGAAAATAGCTCAGCAGTCATTGCTGTATGTGGGATTGAACACACTATTCCAGCGAAACAGTTTTGACTTTTTTTCTATACTGCAATAGAAACAATCAGAGCTTGTGCATTATGAAACATTGATTCTTTTTCATCCTGCTACACATCAATTTGAAACATAGCAAAAGGTGTTTTTCTGCAGGGAAAGCATTTGGCCCAACTGAGTCTCACAGTAAAATGTAAATGAGCTACAGAACCAAAATCCTCCTACTTGATAAAAAAAAATCTTGCTTTTTCTTTTACATGATATCCTGCATGAGTGCTTAAACAAACGTTTCAGTAATTTCAAGATGTTTCTTTTTTTTTTCCATAGACAGATGTGGAAAACCAAGTGTATATATTATGATTGCCTAAAAGGGAAGTTATGTTGTGGGAGGTGGGTGAGGATAGGGGTCACTTTCACTTTCTCTGTGCTTGAGAGTTTTTCTTTGGGTCTATTCAAAATTTTCTATCACTAAAACCGACATGAAAGCTGCTTTGGAGGTCTAAACAAGTCTGCCATTCAGAAAGCTGGTTAGAGTTGCAGAGTTTACTTCACAGTAATTTCTCAGAGTAGAAACATTCCTATTTTTTCAAACCAAACTTGACGTTGTTCTGTGTTTATTACACAGGGAAAGCTTGTGGTCTTAACTTGACTGCATTGCTTTGCTCTTGGCACAAAAATGTAATCAGTGCGTCCCACATATCACTGATGACAGAAATAAACCGATAATATTCTACAATATGTTTCTGAAAAGAAATTACATAATATTTGCACTTTTTCAAAATGTCCTTCCTTTTCCAATGTCTGATTTTGGCACAAGGAAGACAAAAACACTGCAAAAATAGTTGCTACAAAAACAGCACTGTGCAAACTATTAGCATGTTGATCTTATTAGCACAGTGTTAGCTTCTTAAGCACAGATTATGAAGGATAACTTAGATTTTAAAGACAGGTTCTGTTACAGTTATTGGTAACACTTTCCTTATATCTAGGAAAATGGGAAGATGTTGTTACTGTGAGTTTGTAAAAAATGAATAATCCTCAAAGTGGTGGAATGCTAACAAGCTCCCCATGCTGAACCTCCAACTGTAACTTTGTACTTCAACAATGCTTTGCCTCGTAACCTGCTCTGGCTCCAGGAGCAGGAATTCACCAATTTAAACAGTTTGTAAAAGCTAATAGACAACATTTTAGTAAGGAAATGCCAACCACAACCAACTTTTTTTAAACTCTCTTTTGCATAACTATGGAATTGTAACATAAGAAAGATTATAACTTCACAGAATCACACAACAAAAAAGTTGCAAGGACAGAATTACAGTTTTGATGCGCTTACCATCCTTTTAAATCTTTTTAGTCTTTTGTGTGGTGTTTTGACGACTGGCAATTTAACATGTGACTAGCAACACAATTGTTTCTAAAAAGAAACACACTGTTACTGTTCGAGGTCAAACTGCACAGTTGGAGGAATTGAGTTGTGCGTGCAACACCTCTGGTGTCCATTTGGTATATTCTCCATGTAATCCAGTTCAAAAACTGAGAGAAGACTATAAAATACATTGAGTTGCTGATGAGCTCCTGTCTGTAGCAGGCCTCAGATAAGAAGGTTCTCCACTATTTCCTATTTTCTCCATTTGTAGATAATGGCTCCTGCTGTGATTCAGTGGAGTCCCACATCTTTATAAAAGACACTGTAAACCTTTCTATACTGATGGCTGTCCTAAATGTTTTTTTTAGATGGCATGCTTTTTGAGATTTTTTTTTGCTAGATGCCAACATAATTCATCACGTCATTGAAATCAGC
This sequence comes from Micropoecilia bifurca, assembly GCA_903067075.1. Classification (NCBI taxonomy): domain Eukaryota; kingdom Metazoa; phylum Chordata; class Actinopteri; order Cyprinodontiformes; family Poeciliidae; genus Micropoecilia; species Micropoecilia bifurca. The sequence continues at coordinate 67,320 of CAEGAF010083593.1, read as the reverse complement.
TTCCAATTTTTTATTTTTATTTTCAGTTAATTCAGGATTTGACATGGGGGTGAGCAATTAATTTTACAGGTAGGTTTGGTAACGTTTTTCATAAATGAGTGCTGTTCTTATCTGAAAACTGGATTTTGTATTTATACCATTTGCTTTTGTCTGCTGCCAAAATTTGCTTAAACATCTGAAATAAAAAAAAAAGCAAGTGCAACTTTTTCAATACACAGATTTATTTTTGTGACTCCAGCAAAGCTTGTTGTTGAAGTCTGTAGCAGAAGCATGTGGTTGAAACTCCTGGAAGACATGTTTTTGAAATACTTTTGCTTTGTGACTCAACATTTCCCAATGCAGTGTATTTGCTATGGCAACCATGATTAAACATTTCCCAAAAAGAGCCAACCTAATGTCAGATCAGTGCGATAAGGGAAGTAATAGAAATCAAGACAGACGAAGGAAATTACAGTGCGTTTTTAATGTAAATCTGTGCTTAAGACGTACCCCTCATTCTTCTTTGCTCTCCACACCTTGCATACCTGGCAACGCACTCTTATATTAAATTCCTTTGCTCATGCATAACCACACAGAACACACAAAAACATGGGCTTGGCAGGACATGTTTCACAGAGATATTATAGCTGTCTCACTGGTGTGTAAAATATGACTCAATGTTGGACTGAGATTCAGGGCTGCAGCTTAACATACAAAGACAGATGTCAGGTAATGTTTTGCATTCATTTAGAGGTGGAGAAGCAGGATTTGGGCAGCTAAGAATCTCTAAACTCTTGTGCAATCCAGTCTCACTTGTTTGTGTTCCTTTCTGAGAAGTTAATACTTGTGTATGTGAAACCGTAAATAAAAGACGTGAACTGGACAGTATCTCATCGCCAAACAATGATTGCATCGACCTTTTAGTGCCCAGAAATTTAAATCACCTTCTTTAGTCTTCCTCTGTGCTGACAGCACAAAAAAGAAGTTTCTTGTTGTTCAGAGACGCCAGAAAGTAAGTGAGCAGGACAGAGCCCTGATTGTCAGTGAGGGGCCTGCTGCTGTAACTGAGAACCTGCGACTGTAACCAAACAGAGGACCCTTTTATTCGTACACACAATGTGTCACATGATATAATGGTGTGTTTGCATATCCAGGTAAGAGGCACCAGACTGAGAAACAGATTGCCAAATACAGCTTATGCAATCCTTCTTTAGAAAGATGTGAGTTTAAATACCATTACCCACCACCAGCTCAGAAAAGAAACGTGGAAACTATTACGTCATATATTTTGGTTAAAGGCGAACAACATAGCTGCATTTGCTGCAGTGTTGATTTTGTCGTCGTTCCTGATTTACAGTTAACGTTGCAAAAAGGAACAGTTTAGCCTCTATTAACACACCCATTTTATGCAGCATTGTAATGCAGTAAGGTGATTAATTTATACAAAGGAGGTAAAAACCTGAGAAGCAGACTTTTGTGAGCATATTCAATCATTAAGTAAAAAAAGAATGCTTTGTTAAAATTCAATGCTCCTTTACTAGGAAGTGTGATCCCTTGCTCACTGGAATTCATTTTCTGACCTCTTACTCATTTCTTCTTTTAGAAAAAGGGACCAAAACCCTACTGTGTCACTCCCTTGGTATTTTTCCTTAGGTTTACGTGGTGACGGTGCTGTCTGTCCTACATGAGCTTTTAGGGGCCATTGTCCAGCATATTAAAGTGTTTTCCTGATTTAACAACCATGAATTTGTTAGTGGCTCATTGTAAGGCCTCTGCACAATTTGAGGACACACGGAAAAGATAATTCTGATAATTAATTCAGTTCATGTCGAGCAGGGACACATCTGGACACCACTGCTTGAGGCAGCTGGAAAAAAGGAGACAACTGATTACTAAACTTTGGATTCCAACATCTAATTTGCTCTTCCGTCCTAGTTATGAAAGAGTGAATGCAACATTTACCTCCCAGCGTTACTAAGGGAGTCATGGAGGAAGACATAGTGCTCCGTAAATCTGTTGGGCTTTCTGCTTGGTACGCAGCAACAATTCTGAGCGCTACATTGCCAGACTGGACACTTCAAAATAAAAAGTCCTCATACATGACGGAGGTTTTCTGGGCACATCCAACTGGGAGGAGAACCCAGGCTAGACCCAAACTTCATTGAAGGGACGGCGCTTGTTTTTCCTGACGTGATGCCCTGAAATGAGACGGAGAGCGTTCCTCTGAGGGGTGTATAGGTTTCTCTGCTGGTTATTTTAGTTATGCAGTAAAAAACAATGAATCGAATAATAAATTAATTCAGGGGTGTGCAGTTCTGGTTTTCATTGAAGTTCTGAAGGTTTTATCCCTTCCTCACTTTGTGTCCACGTGATTTGAATAAGAAATCTGCAGCATCTAGTGGAATTTCAGACAAGATGAAGAATAAGTCAAATGCTTAAAATCAGGCAGCAGTTCCACTGAAACATGGAAGACATCAGTGTACCAGGACTGGAAATGCCTACTTGTGGAATAATGTATTGTACAATTTTTTTCCCTTCACGGTTGTTTGTCATATATTAAATTTCACAGCATTGGTTTCCTGCGTAGGCTGACAAATACTAGAATTCATTATAAGCTCATAAAAGTGTAGAGCATGTCAGGGTCAGTGTACAAAAAGATGCTACCCTTGCATATTCTTTGATGTGCCATAAAATGACTCATTTTTCAGATTAGAGGAAATGCTTGATGAACACATGATGGATGTAAGAAGGAAATTGACTACGGAGACCAAATACATACTTCAAAGGATTTTTGAAGAAACACATGCAGCAGTTGAGTGATAAAGCACTTACACCCCACGAGAAAGTAAACTAACAAAGGCTGGGAAAAGAAAACACCTTCTCCCTTTAGACACAATTACATCAGGAGGACCAGGAGATTGAGAACAGGGAGAGAAGAGGAGTTTGTCCCAACAGATCATCTGCCTTTTCTTATGTATCTGGGTGGGGAGATGAGGTCTGCAAACAGAGGCTCGTATGATGGCAGGTGCATGGTTACGGAGACTACATCAAAGAAAGTTTGGGTTCATTTAAAGCCACATGCCTTTGCTTTTAACAGTGTTGTAATATAATTAATTTTGATTTCATCCAACTACCATAAATCACCATAGCTCAAGTACTCTTTCAAAAAGTTAATCAACATTATTTAATTTGTTAGTTTAGAATAAATTTGTCCATACTGAACAGTACCTGCGTTAAAGGTACTGTTCAGTATTGTTGTTCTAGTAACAAATTACTTTGACTTTAATAAGTAAATCAAATTGAACGCTCTTGGACGCCCCCTGCTAGTTTGAGGAGGGAAGTAAGCAGCTGCTTAGTTCGCTTCTGATTTAGACCAGCTCTGTTTTGAAAACTTTTTGAACACGACCGAAGAAACCACACTTCAGTAATGTCAACTGTCACACTAAGAGTCTAAATCAATTCAATAAACCAAAATGAGTGAAATAAAGACAAGGGTGTGCCTTTTCCAATAGCGCACATTGTTAATGAAATTCAAAGTATTTGGACTAGTTATTTATTTTGTGCTATGTCTTTCAATTGACATAGCGCAGCTACCTAATATAAATATTTAACCAAACTAACTCCTGGTTACAGGTTTTATCTATCTGGTAAAAAAAATGTGTTGGACTTTGTATCTTATGGCGGAATTTTACTTTTTTCCCCCCCATTCGGCGTTAAGTTTTCAGCTCTGACTCCTGCTCCTACTTCCTGATCTACCTGTCCGACAGGTATCACGCAGACGGTTTAGGAGAAACTCAAGACAAAACAAACCATGGACGGAAATTTACTGAAGTTTTGACGCAATTTAGAGAATTTTTTCCTATCGTCACCGGAGTGGATCCACCTTCAAATCCAATTATGTGTCGAGTGGACGCAAGGACAGCTCTAAATGTAGTTTTGTTGCTCGTTTTCGGTAAGTAGAGCCTGAGATCCGGTGTCGTGTCGCAGTGAATATTTCAACATTTAACGTCAGCTGAAGAACAGGCGGTTAAATACTTAGATATTTGCTCTTAAAAGCGGCTTATGTAGGGAAATGCTTTGTCTTGGCGAGTCATATTGATACTTATATCAATAGTGCAGACTACAAGATAGTTTTTTATGGTATTTTGATATTCTTTGGAATATAAGGAAACACCATTAAACATTTAAGACTCTAAATTTAAAACCTTATGTTGAAAGGTCAATACATAAAATAACAGTAAATAGAATATTATTTAATTTAATTGACATTATCGTCAGTATTTGGGTGGGAGAGTCTTGCATAATAACAGGCCTTTTAGAGTCGTAAATTCAGGAAGAGGATCCCGGGGCCAGACTTTCAGCTCTGGGACTCCGTGCTGGATTAGGAAGTGTCTAAAATACACTAAAACATCCTTCCAACAAGAGCTCTCTTTAAATAACTTAGATAGGACATAAACAGTCATTAGCACTGAGTACTAATTCGGACTGTTTAGCTGTTTCTGTATGTGGATAAGTACTTGCGTTATGCTGGGTGTTTACAATAACATTCACATTGCCAGGGTTTCCATAATGAATGCTGCTTATGTACGCCGACTAGTGTGTCTTTTTAGGTAAATCTGAGGTAGTTTTATTTTTGCCATAATTATTTATTAATTATTTAATTTGTAACTGTTTCAAAATGTGTCATATTAAGTTTATATTTAAAGTATCTGAGATTTTTGAAGAAAAATGTACTGTTTTCTCTCTCATTAAATTTGTGGTTTGTATTTGTACTCAGCCTGCCTGAGTTAATACAGAACTTTTTTGCCAATAAGTCAATGTAATTCACCCCAGGCCCCCATTTTTCGTTGCACACTGAGAATAAATTACACACAGGTGTGCTAGTTTACTAGTTTAGATTGCTCATATAACCTTACATGAAAAGGGGGCTGAATGCAAATCCACAGCACACTCTTCACATTTTTGTTTGAAAAAGAAAGCTTATGGGGTATGAAAAGCCACTATGAAAATATAGGTTCATTTAATGGTAGTTAAATGGACCTATATTGAAGTTAAAGCTACATTAATGATGTTTGGCAGCACCATTACCTTCCTCCTGGCTCTGATTGGTTCTTATTCTGTTAAATCGTGGTGACAGTTTTAATTAATATGCCAAAAAACATATTGTTTATCATATACTTCAGCTCTAAATCAGATAGTTAACACAAATCAACAACTGTTGTGTTTGTACTAATGAATTAAACAGATTGTGATGGTGATATTCCGAGCAAAAATATAACTATTTCAGAAAGTAGTTATTTAAGAATAACTAGATATATTGCATCTAAATACCGATTTCAGTGTTTGTTTCAATTGTAGGGGTGTGAAATTGTATTATTCTGTGTCATTTTCCTTGCTAGCTTTTTTTGTTATCACATTTAGAAACTTTGTGTCAGTGCAAAGACCACAGAGGACCTGCCAAGACCTCTAATTACAACATTAGCAGCATCAATCATGGCCCTGAGATTTAGAGTGTTTCCTCTTTCAACAGTCCTCCGTTTCATTTCCTTTTTATGAGAAAATAGTTCTGTTTGTGTTGTTATCTTTACATTCCCTTAATATCCTCAGTGAACTGATGGATTTATAGACACATGTTAAGAAACTCATAACTGTTAAAGGTCTGATGGACAGACGTTGAACATGTCTGTCAAATGCAAGAAGAGCAGCTGGTGAGAAACGTGTATTAATGTGTCACTCAGTGTTATGTGTACTGGGCGAGGCTTGCTGTCCTGTCACTTTTGTGACAACCACAAAAGTGACAACATTGCAACATTTCTTGATTGATATCAGTTGTTTTTCATATAAAAGTGGGTGGAAAAACCACTTGCAGTGTTTTTTTTGTTCTAGTTCTCCACTTCAGTTTCTGTGGAACTAAATGAAGAAGTGATTCAGCTCATATCATGTTTCCAATTTCTTACTTGGCTTCATCTCTTCTCCAGGCCTTTCCCAAGTTTCCTCCATCGAAGTGACCACTCCACCAGAGGTCCAGGCAACTAAAGGGGATACGGTTAGGTTGCCCTGCACTTTTACCTCTACAGCAAGCCCAACAAGTAAAATGCGTGTTAGCTGGTCCTATACACCACAGACTGGAGGCTCATCACTGGTGGTGAGTATTTGAGAACTTACTTATATAATTCCTTACAATATTACAAACCCATGTAATGTTGTGTTCTCAAGCATAATACTCAGAGACAAACTAATGGACCAAGCACAGTTTGAGAGTAGTTTTATTGACATTCTGCTTTATTGACACTTAGAAACTTGGCTCAGTATTAAGTGAGGATTACATAAATTAAAAATCATGAAACCATCTTGGAACTACCGCGAAAACTAATATCCAAGGGTGGGGAAGTCAATCAGTGCCAAGAAAAATGATAGGCGTACCCATCTCTGCCTTTTCTGAAATAGCAGCCAGTAGCAATATATTGATTTCAAAGCTAAATTTTCCTTCGAATATTTTAGATGTGCTCTGCGAAAAAAATACTTAAATAGGCGACTTTTCTGCAAATAATTTGGAGATTCACAGAAAAGTCCTAGAGTTAAAATTGTGATTAGGCTGGCACTTTGTGCCATAAAATGTTTGTTGCAAGTGCATTTCTGCTAAAATAAACATTTGCTGCTATTATGAACTTTCAGTATGAATGCTGGCACTATAAAGGGTCTATAAACACTATAAAGTTGTCTTTATGTTTCAGACAAGATTTGTCTACAAGTACTTAGATTTATTAAAGCTGTTGGGTTTTTTGTTATCTAAGCAACAAAGAACCCCCATCACATCTAAATTGATTGCGTAGCAGAATTTTTAGTAGTCATGAGAAATAAAGACACATAGCCAACAAGCTTTGCACTATTATTAAGTATGGTGTGAATGCCACACCTTGCTGTTAGCTGCTAATGATGAGGAAGTTGGCACTTCTTCGCTGAGTTCTTCAACACTGACAGTAGACTCATTAAAATATGGTTTGAAACTTTTTATTTATGTTTTTTTTATGCTGGGACTGCCATGTTGAGAAGACTGAATATAAAAAAGTAAAAAAAAATAGTTAAATTATCTTGCCACCAACTACAGATTCTTTAAAATCCAGTGTGTGATTCTTGAAACTATTATTTGTAAAAACAACAAAATAAGATCTTGAGCGTCCTAAAAATACTATTATAATTTTGTTCTGAACCCAGTGTATTTTCCTGCTAGCTGAATATGTTGTCAGACCCATAAGCTACTAATTTTGACTTTTCCTATTTGCAGTGTGTGAAAAGCATGGTGGCGTCTTGGGAACACAAAGTGGTTCATTTGGTCCTTAAAATAGGTATTGCTTTTCCCAGCTTGGTTTGATATTTTCCATATTTTCAGCCTTGAACAAAAAAAAAGTAATATTTTCACTGAATAAATGTCTTTATGAGAAATATCAGGACCTGCTTAACATACGGGAAAATTACTTGTTTGAATAAAGAGTTACTTTATTTGCATTCGAGTGTGATCTCATTCTTGAACCTATCGGTGCACAAGCTGTGATGGTAATAACTGAAGGCATTTCAGTCTGATTTCATTCATTTTTGATTTGAACACCATTTGTACCTGCATGTTTGATTTATTAATCCCATGCTGAGAATTTTATGTTCTTTTCCACCATTTGTGTTTGTCCGCAGCTTTCACAGTAAACATCGGCCGGCCGGCCAGCCAGCCCAACCCGATACCACTTCCTTTACTGCATTGTGGTCTTGTTTGAAATGAGTTCAGATGTATCCACTCTAAACCGTAACTGCATTCAGTCTCATAACCCTGCACACTTTGGGCTAACGCTCACTCTGCAGTCCACAAAGAGTGCACCACATAATTTAAGCAGCTCCTTTGTGCTTGGAGATGGCCATCAAGTGTGGTTCTTTGTAATTGCATTTAGACTGTGAGATTCTATAGTGTGGTAGCTGCAACCCTATATGCAGTAATGTCCTATAGGAGCACTCAGCATTAAATGGAAGCTAATGCTTTGTGGTTCTGCTGGTGCGGCGTGCTGTTGGTTGGGTCATTTAAGATAAAGTTGTCTTCCCTAAGTATTAGGACAGAACAACCGGCAACCATTAAAAAGTTAAAGAAGATAAATCCTCGTGGATTTCTAGCGCTCGTTCTGTGGAGCCTTTTTCGCTGTGTTGGATTTGAATCTCGATACGACCCACAGATGGCACAGTCCAAGAGATTTTAATTTTTATTTATAAAACCTTCAATTACTTTCCTCCCAATTTCATTAGCGTCTTTGGTTTATTGGCCCGCAGGCCCCTGGCTGTATATCACACTGGGAGAGGCCATGAATAGGCATGTGAAAACCTGTCAGAAAATATCAATCTGCTGCTGAAGCTTTAGTGTCAATCAGCATTGCTGCAGTGCTTCAGTGGCTTGTGTAATTACCTCTGTCTCAGTGAGAATAAATTTGCAGATTGGAGGAGAGAGGCTGAATATTCAATCAAATATTTGCAGAAAATGATAGTAATTGGAGTATTTGGCTGATGAACTCTTCTTTGGGCCAGAAACGGATGCTTAGTTTCTAAACCTTTTAGATGTATCCAGGTTTTCTCTGGTTTAAACTGCTATGTTGATTCTTAGTCTTCCTCTAGTTCGTTGCTTATAGGCCTGTCAAGCTACATTACATAATGATGATTGGCTTTATCAGTATGAGCATACAGTCAGTCTCTTAGAAAGTAGAGCTTGTGTACACATAGAGCTGTAAAACAGTAAAATTTATCAGTGGCTGTGATTGTTCTGTGTTTGCGTTTACCCTTATGCGGTTTTTATTTTCGGAAGCCATGTGTAACTAACCTGACAATCTGACAATCTTTTGCATGCTTCTGGATGTAAACAAATGAAATGTTGCTGTGTGATCTTTATTTAATAAATATTAATGCAGGAAAGTTCAAAATAATGAGTTAGAATATGTTATTAACAAAATAACCCTGCCTGTGTTATGTTAATTCCTTTTGGAAGGTTTCAGGCATTTTTGTTGAGTGTATACATTTTATCAGTGTTTAAAAAATGGTAACAAATCCCAAAATACACCAGGTTCAGAAACAATGAGCTACAGTAGTAGTGTGATTTATCTGCTTATACTTATCACTTCTCTCCAGTTTTGGTATCAATTTTCTTATAATGATCTAAAATGCTCCGGAATGCCATTTTCTTGGTAATTGGATGAGAAGGAAAGCTTTCTCTTTGCTTCCTGTTTATTTCACATAGATGTGACTAAGGTTCACATCCCAAGTTCACACTAACCATTAAACCAGTGTTCTTTATCAACAACAAGCTGAATGAAAGGATGTAGTTACTAACACATCAAAAGATGAAAATTCAGACCTTCAAATTCTCGTAATATGCATATGGGGAGAAGTAAGCACACTATTTAAAACATTTTTAAATCTTATTTGGAGCATCTCTGTGTTTGCACAATATTTAAATGAATAATAAGCACACCTGGATACACACAAAATAAAGAAAAATGTACAAGGTGAAATGGGGGAAAAAAACCTAAGAAAGTTCTTTTTTTTAAGGTTTGGTGACATTAGTGACCTTTTCGGTTGTAGCTTGATGGAAAGAGGGTAGAGGCAGTGGGACGATGCAGTAAATAGCCAGTGACCAGTGTGTTGAGAACGATAGGCTGCAGTGCACCTGTTCATTTGTGAAAAATGAACTCTGCAGCACCCTTAACCACAAAGTCATACCAGTTCTCATTAGGGAACAAATGCATAATTTCCTATTCAAAATATTTTTCTTTTTTTGCTATTTTCTTTAATTTTAACTCAGGTTTTGTGATAAAAAATGAGATCTGGATCTTTTTTTTTATTACGTTGACTGTCATGGGTATTTATTAGACATTAGCTTTAAAAGTACAATCTCTCATGAATCATTATAGATCTAATCATGATCGTCTCAGGAGTGTTTAGCCTTAGTTCTGTTATGTAGACCAGAGTCATAAAAACAGTCTGCTGTCCAGCTGCCAAATTACATTGCATAATGGGGTATAGCACTATGCTGTAAACTTTACCTTAGACAGATGTAATTTTATCGCCCTTACTGAACTCACATAGTTGCCACTGCATAAATTTGCATCAGGCAAAATTTTGCCATAAGTTAAGGAGACATAGGAGAAAATTAGTGTGGTTACATTTTAAAATGTGGCTTTATGAGTTCATAAATTTAAAGCTTTTACTAACTGATTGTTAGCAGACCAGACTGTGAATAATTCAGAAGATTTCATGGGGATTTACTGGTTTATACCAAAGTTTAAAACCCTTAATGAACTGGAACGACCTTACATTTTTCTGTGATGGGTAAAATAGTCACTCTGTCTTCACTTTTTCTCCATTTCATTGTTGCCTGTAGGCAAAGTTTGGTAGTTAGATTTTCATCCTGCAACTCAAAGATTCTGAACTTGGATATGATCTCAGTTTTAAGCTCTAGCTTTCGAGTGTAGTATCAAGGAATCTTGATTTTTCTGGCCCTCATTTCAATATTTAAAACATTTGTAGTCCTTATTTATTACATTTGGAAAAATCTATCATCAGAGCATCATATCGTTGTTTTTTTTTTGTTTAAATCCAGTTATATTTCTAGTTAATTTTTTTGTAACTTTATTAGTCATTTGTCGTAATGTTCTCTAAAACATGTTTTTCTTTCCCTCCCTGCTCCCACGCACACACACATACAACAAACTCGTACTCCAGATGCAGTGTTGGAAAAGGTCGGCATAACAGAGTAGTGACTCAGTGATGAGGTTTGTTGTTGTAAACAAACTGATGTAGGTAAATGTCAATTTGAGAGTTAAATTTTGCTTTCCAGACATGTGCAGATATTTTTCCCAACCATGAATGTCCCTTCCCTATAGTTTTTTATTTTATTTTATGAACAACCTTACCAAAATAGGACAAATACAGTGTCCCAAGTTGAAGCAATTGGTCTTATGTGCTCTGAGTAAGCAGACTCAATATTTTCAGGTGTTATATTTGACAGTGAATTACAATCTTTAAAGTGCACATTTTTGCTCAAGCCGCACTTTATTTCACCACCTGGTCTTAATGAAACCTTTTTTTCCTGCCTTTTCTTTTCCATTGCAGTTTTTCCACTTCTCCTCCAAAGCTGAACTTCCAAAGACTGGTCAGTTTGCTGGTCGCATCAAATGGCAGGGAACCCCTGCACGTGGGGACGTCTCCATCTACCTGATCAATGCCACTCTGAATGATAATGGGACATATATATGTGATGTCACAAACGCCCCAGATGTCTTCGGCTCCCCGAAGTCACACACTGTTCTGACAGTTACTCCAAAGCGTAAGTTGTAACACAAAAGCAGATGGGAAATCGTGATGGTGGGCAGCCCTATGAATTCAACTGCCTGCCAAATATTTCTTGATTCAGTAGATTAAGTGCAAATATTTAGGCCTGGTTTTCATTGCGCTGCCATATAATGTAAACAATCTGACTCAAAATTAGGGCTGTGTAATAATATTAATATTGCGATATATATTGACATTTTCTTTAGTAGAAAAAAATCGATATTCATCCGCAAGTATTGTAACATCCAACTGTCACCTTGCTCACTCACATCTTGCTTTGCCGGCGGAGTGATTAGGTCATCAGGGTTAGAGTGATTCCTTCAGATATTCAGTGCCGAGGTTAAAAAGATATCAAACTATTCAGAGCAGGTACTTGGTGCATTTTATTTACTTTACAAATGCATGTAAACTACAGTTTGTACTGTTTCAATTAAAAGAAGATTAATTTTGTCCAGCTGTCGACTTTAAGTCTGTGTCCATGTCCAACCAGAGCCAGGTATTGTGTAGTTGGTGCTTTTAATCAGTTTTCAGTTAAATTAATTCAATCCAAGAGATTGAAATGCCTGAAACCTATAAGAGTCACAAAATGTCACCAAAATAATTCTGTCCCTCTAAAATCTTTCAGAAAATCACAAAAGTGTATTGAATTGTACCGTTGGCTGAATATCGCAATATATATCGTATCGTGAGCAGAATATCGTGTATCAAATATTACGATCAATATTGTAACATTTTAGTTGTTTATGTCTGAGAGCAGTTTCCAGGCAACCAGGAAGTTCATGGTTCCGGTCAAAGAGGACCAGAAACGTCCTGCGAATGAAGTTATGATTGGTGCATACAGTCATAACTGTTTATGCTAAAACGTTGAAGTTAAATTGTTTTAAATATGTTTCTGAATGAGTTTGTATTCTTGGTGTAATATTCTGTGATTAGCTGAGGATGATCAGCTTGGCAATTTGTCCCTAACGACCCCGATATTCTTGCTGTCCTCAGCTACAACCATCCGCTTCTCAGATGTTGCCGTGCTCATCGCCTTTATCCTTCTCCCCTCCTGCCTCATTACTTTCTTCCTGATTGGACGCATGTTGTGTCCCAAGAAACAGCACAACCAATCAAAGGCCTACAGATCACCGATAGAGGTCACAGAGGGGTGAGTAAATTTATTCTACCAATCACTGAGGTTGCTCTCTTGGGGATAATGACAGTCAAGTCAGCCTTCAGCAATGATAGATTCTACATCTGGATTGCTAATGCGGCAAAGGTTAAGCAAGAACTGAGGTCTAAGTTAAAGGTTTGGCTTAAGAAAGGTCAGGCATCTTGGAAGAACGTGCTTTGAATCAACGTTGTCTTCCCATAATTGATCTGTAATGTGGCTTCAGATGGCAGGCAGTGACTTCATAATCTGAGCAGAGCTGCTGCTTTCTCTTCTTTTTAACTCTTTTGGGATTCTGGGTAAACTGGTTACTTTAGCATAACTATAAAAGTCAGATAGATGGATTGATAGATACTTTTTTATGTTTTATGTGCACTTAACACTGGGAAGAAAAACAAAAAACAACCTAAAACCAATACACCATGATATCTTTATTGCTCTATTGGGCCAGTATGGGATGCTCTCCATATACCTTTATGAAAAATACCTCAATATTTAAAAAATATCACGATATGTACAAGATTTAAAAAAAACTTAGAACACAATGTGATTGCTTTACTGACAAGTAGTCTCAATCTCTAGGTTAAAATAAAATGAAATTGATATGTTATATAGCAACAATAAATTGATATGAGCCCATACGCACTAAGTGTGCTATGGCATTGAGATATAGTTATCCTTGATGAATGTATTTAAAATGTAAGGGGTTTGGGTGTGTTAAGTCAAGATTATGCCAAAGAATATTTTCTCAAACATTTTTTTTTATTTCAATATTTTGCATTCAATTTTATTCCTGGTAGTTATTATAGGTTCAGTAATCAAGGACAATTTCCAATTGAAAAATTATTGGACTATTCCCACTAGTTCATTGTTAGAGTACGGGGCTTTGAGCTCAAGCTACAAATTTTAGTTACAATAAATTGACACCACAATGTTAAGCACAACAAATAAAGTGATTACTAAACATTCCTTAAAGAATTATAACATAGTGTAGTTTTATGACAAAATCAACTCTTGTCTTTATATGTAGGTTTTTGAACCGCACTACTGAACACAGCTCTCTTTCAGCTTTAGGCTTTTCTTTTCTGCTTAACATCCATTTAGTCAGAGCACAGGGCAGCAGCCATTCATCATTTATTTGCCAATTTAATAACTTTAATAATGGATCACTCTTTTTTTCATAATAGAATTTAATATTTCACTTGTCTTCACTTGAGAATTGATACTCAAAATTGCAGACTCAACCACAGTTTATGAGACTTTGGACTGCACTGTGGCTTTAGGAGCAAGAATGTGGAAACCTTCATCAGGGTTTATCAGACATGCAAAGACAGTGAAGCATATGCACCACTTCTGACTCCAGACCAGCCAGACAGCACTGAGCAGCAGGGTTTTCAAACACAAAGGTCTGCAGGGACTGACTCACATTTGGAGGGCAGCCTCTCCAAGAATTACAGCTTCTGGCACTGATGCATCGCTTTCTTTTGTGTGGTGATAACTCATGAAAATAGTCATTTTATAGATCTTCAAATAGTCGTTTTGTTTGATCCTGTCTCTAAGAGTTTTTTTTTTATTCTCTTTTTTTTACCCTGGTTGCTTGCCCTGATATTAAAGGTAATAGGAGTGAAAGACAGTGACACACTTCAACGCTGGGTAAAAATCAGTTATAGATATGTTTTATACACACAAAACACAGGTTAAAATATGTGATACATTGCATGTTTTGACATCCGTTTGTGTGATTACTTTCATTAACGACCCTCTGTGTTCTCCTCCCATCAGAGAGGAAACTGGTGTCTACCCACAGACAGCCTACATAAGGAGCACCACTTGCTGTGACATGTGTCTAATGGTACGTCTAACAGTGTTGCACTTGGAAAACAATAACTCTCAGCTCATAAATAACTTGAATGGTTATGTCCACTTCATCAAATAAATAGTGCACATTGCATAACCTCATTGCATTACAGCAGGACATTAAGGTGTGTGACGTAGACCTGCACAGAGTTTTTAATCTCTCCCTGCTCTGGTCTCTTCAAGGACTCTGACGAAGAGGAGGAATACTACATTATGCAGAAGATGCAACCCAGAGAAGAGGAGCATGTTTAATCTCAGTGCTAACATCCACGGTGATAGTTGTTTCAAAACTTCAGCCACTGGACAGAAAACAAAACCGGCCTTCTTGTTTAGTATTTGGTCATAAAGTTTACTCTTTTTTTCCCCATTTTTATTTTCAGACAGTTTCAGAAATTGCTCCACCGCAATATTTACCACAATTATTTGACTTACTTTTTACTGCTGAACTGAGCAGAGAAGATCTGACAGAATACAAAAGTCCTTTATACCTTCGTTGGTTACGGTATAGATACTTTAATTTGTCTGCAGTAGAGCTTCTAAACCAAGCACCTTTAAATCAGGTGGAACCTGACAAAACAAGCCAACCAAGCACTGTATATATACAATAATAAAAAAAAAATATATATATATTTTTATCTTCCTGATTTACCTAGTGTCATTTTGTTATTGTGAAGCATGTGGATGCATTTATTTAGTTTTATTTTATTTTTTTCTAATTTATTACCTGAGAGAGCGCCTGTATTCATTCTGTCTTTGAGTGGCAGTGGAACGTTTTGGGTGTTTGTTTGAGATTAGGACAGAATAAACATTTTGATTTAAAATTTCTACTGATCTCACTTTGTGTTTGTGACTACTTAACATGTTTTCTATCTTTCGCTGTTTCATTTTAGCACCAACTTTTGAGTCAGTGTACTTGTGTGTTCTTGAGGCCTGTTGTGTGACAGTTTAGCTCTGGATGCATCTTTTTTTTTTACCTAAATAAATTATTAATGAGAGGATTTTATTTTTTAGTGAGAGAATGAGCATTGATTTTAAAAATAGACTCCCTTCTAAAAGACAACACAACATGTGTGTTGTGCTTCATCAGTAAACACAACTTGTTGAAGTCGAGTCTCCACTTATGTACTTTTTATGAATAAGCAGCTTCCTAATGTTGCCGAGTCGTGCAGATCTTGGAGGTCAGGTTTGACTCCTGTGAAGAGACCGAGGGAGAACACAAAAATGAAATCCACAAGAAAACTCAGTCCTTGTTCTTTCTGACTTCTTTGCATCTCAGTTAGTTCACTCATGCCCTCTAGGCTTTAATAATTCACACACAGCTATGGCGAAACAATTATTATTCCTGCTTCATCTGAACTACCATGGCAACAGCTTACTGGTGTTGGTCAGAAAAGAGAAAATCAAGAAAATTGATTGAATGAAGAAGCCTCGGTTTCCTGCATGGACTTGATTTTCTGAGGAGAATGTGTTTTGGAGGTCAAAGGATTTGGACTCCAGACTTACAAAGCTGTATGATAACACCATCAATGTCAATGTCTTCTTCTAGTGGAAACACGCAGTGGATACACACTGGGAGAAGACGGAAGAAAAACTCAATTTTCTCAGTTTTCAAAACCTTTGTGTTATCTGTCTTTATTCTATTATTAAGTTTGCATACATGATGCAGTTCTTTACCAACCGAAGTGCTTCTGATGTGGAATTACTTATCCAATTTCCTTAGTTCAGTTCTTATATGTATTGTTTGTAGCTTGAATCAGAGAAAGTGTTTGAACAACTCATTTATGAGACCAACAAAACCTATGGACATCATTGACAAGATGTTGGACACAGCAGTAATGGGAGACACATAAACCGTCTCCAACCTCACCACAGGAAATTCAGCTTTAGACATCTAAACTAGTGCCCAGTTACGGAAGGTGAACATCCCTCCAAATGTTATTTCTGTAAATGTTTCTATTTGAAATCCTAATTCTGCAATTAAATGTTTATTTACATCACATAAACGTCTTGCTGCTACCAGAAGCCACAACCAGCAAGAAGCTCCAGAATAGTTAGCTAAATTTTAAAATTTGCTGATACAGAGACAATCCTAATGTTTTCTGAGTTGTCTGGACCGAGGCGTCCAAACGGCAGACAAAAATACATTCACACTCCTCACCCATCATATCCGTTTTATTTGGAGGAGTTTGTGTCACTGCTACACACTTTTGTTTATTGTTACAATGCTCTGCAAATGTTTCTGAATGTCTGTATAGCTGAGTTGGTTTGCATCGCCCAGTTGGAATCATTTATTCAAAGTCCACGTGGGATGTGTCATGTACTGACATACAGCAAAGTGCTAACTATAAATAAGCTGATAATGACTACTTTTAGCAACTCTAGAAAGCCAAATATTTCACAGTTCACGGCCATCTGCACTGCTTGAGTTCTGACATTTGCGTTAGCATTCTACAGGAAATTAATCAATTACAATAGTTATGGTCAATTAGGTGAAATTGGCCCTGGCCTTAATATTCTCATATAGCTTGCAGCTGGTATATTACGTGTGAACCTTGTTGCCTCTCACAGACACGGTGACCTTTCATTCTGCAGGCGAGGAGCTTCATCACAGCGAGGAAAGTGGTACATTGTTAATGGACAAAGCAACAAACAGAATGCACACACAAGTGCACAGGGCTGACACACTGGGTAAGCAGTTTTTTTATATGTACAGAGTGAAATTAGACATTTAGTAGATTTATCTGTTGAGGAAATTCAAGGATGCATGACTTCTAATGATTTTTTTTACCCCGTCTGCCAAGTTTTAGCAATTATGTGTAGCATAATACCTTAACAAGGGTTAAGATATTCTCACCCACAGCCTTAGAAGATCCTCCAAGTATTCAATAACATCAAAACGCTTTAAAATACCTTAAATGTGAACATTACTATTGTAACCATATAAATAGTTAAAACCAAGTTTTAAGTGATCACACATTCATTTAAGACTTTTGCAAACCCTCTATATCTGCCTTCAGCTGGGCACAGATTGAATGTTAAATCTCTCTTCCACCGGAACTGGAGATGGCCTGAGGTGAAAATAAAAGGGGAAAAAAGAATTAAGTTTAACATAACACTACAACCAGTTATACTGTAATTCTGTATCATTTGTGCAAAAATGATTTAGTTCTTTTTTAATTATTATTTAATAACCAACATTCTGAAATAATTAAACTCTGACTCAAAAGTTACTTACAATTTTTGGCTTCTCTGCCAACCTCTCAGTACAACTGATCATATTTGTTTTGTGACCGGAGGTACAGTCTGCCAGGTGTGAAGCCTTGCTGAAGCAGACACCACGGCAACGCTGGTCGATCAGTGCGACATTATTGATTTCTGTGGTCGGCAAAAGGCTGCAGATTCAACTGCTTAACAAAACAATCAAAGAACTGGACATACATTAGCGTACCAAGTCGTTCAGGAAGCAGGAACAGCTATAATGTCTGCTGAGTTAGTTTCCACTCAACTGCAGCCCAATCTGTTGCAATGGCAGATGGATTGTTTTCAAAGGCCAACCCACACACTCTCGCCTGGTTTCCACAGATACTACAGCCCCGGCCTCAGCCTGATTTCTGACTCCAGGGGATTTGAAATGTTTTGATTATTATTTTTGTTGAGTTTTTTTTTCTTCTCAACAGCTCTCTTCATTTAAAATGGGAGCTGATTATTATTTGTTCTCTCTAAGGACTTGAATCAGCTCTTCCAGAATGGGGACTTGATTTTAAGTGATTTGCTGATGCTGTAAATATTTTACCAACAGTGAAATGCACTAATGATGACTGACACAGATGCAAATCTTTGGTAATTATAGATGAATGCAACATAAAATAATGCATGAGTGTAAAGTGGAATGAAATTACTCTAGTAGCCTAATTCAAAAGAAAAAGAAGATTAACTTTATACTCTTGAAAAACAAGTCTTACCCAAAAACTAGACTAGAAGTTGGTTAGTGAATTGAGTTTAATCTCAGTATAGAGGCAAGTGTTCTGCAAAGGCCTCAGCACATGTTTACAGACCATTAGTGAACAAATAGCATCATGATGATCGAGAAACACAGCAGACAACTTCTGGATAATGTGTTGAGTTGTTGTGGTATCGTTCAAGACAAGACATGTCCATGTTCTAGCAGGAACACAGCCATATACAACCGCAGCTATGATGCAATGGTTTAGATCAATGTTTCTAACTCCAGTTCTCAGGAACCATTGCACTGCATGTTTTAGGTGTTTCGCTTTTAGTAGGATTCTGTAGCAATTGATGGCATGAAGAGGAGGTTATGCAATCATTTGAGTTGGGTGTTCTAGAACAGATACACATCTAAAACCTGCAGGACAACGGTGCCAGGTGACTCAGATTGAGAAACATTGGTTTATATCAATGTATGAATGACCCTGTGAATCGAACTGAAAATCTGTGGCAAGACATTCAAATTGCTGTTCAGAAATGCTGCCTGGTCCCAGTTTGAATTTGAGTTAGAATTATTTACATTGCAAACTGTGGCTCAGGGCATTGGGTTTCCGTGTGCAACCTGCCAAAAACTAACGTTTGCTCATTTTCTGGTTCGTTTTGTGACTTATAATTGTTTCACATGTGGGCTGAAATCGACTAGGGTAGTGTATATAGAGATGTGTTTTAAAACTGTGATGGCTGCATCTTCTGTTTATCTGTTTGCAGATGTTCTGTCAGGTTGAGCAGTAATTATACAGCTGATAAGAGAAAATATAAAAGATGACAAATCCTGGTGATGGTCACCACAGGACTGTGCCTGTCATTCTGAATTCACAATTGTTTCTTTTCCGTTACTTCCTAAATTAATAACGCTGAATAAACAAGCTCTCTTGTTTATTTACCTTTATTAAAATACCTATTTCTCGTGTTTCTTCTGGGAACTTTACTAGTTGTTTTTCATTTTGTCTCAATAAGTCCAGGCAGAATACAAAATATCATACATTTTTGTTTGCCATATGTAACAGTTATTGCAGTGCAGCAGCTTTGTATGCTGGGCCCTAAACTGGCAGCTGTTCAGCATGAATGTGCATAACTATGCTGAGGTAAAAACGAGATCAGGCACACTCAGCAGAACCCTGCATTATTACACAGCTTGTGTCACTGTGCCTGCTACAGACCATGATTACACCAAGTGATGATGTAGTGCTGCCAAGTAATGGTGCTAGATTTTGAACGTGTGACAGCAGTGACCACTGGGCAGGAGGAAGACGTGGTGGTGCCAGTTGATGAGTTTTTTCAGTAAACTGGAAATGCCTCCAGGTCTTTCTCCTCTCCTTTTTTTTCTCACGCTATCCACCCCTCTTCCCTTTCATCCACCTGTTTTCCCATCCTCATTGTGTCTTTGGCTGAAGCCTGCTGGTGTCGGAGCGGGGGTGGGGACAGTTTTGACACCACTGTGTGTGTGTGTGTGTGTGTGTGTGTGTGTGTGTGTGTGTGTGTGTGTGTGTGTGTGTGTGTGTGTGTGTGTGTTATGAAATACAAATACAGAGTGTGGGTGTTTGTATGAGCATGCGCCTGTAAGCCTCTCTCTATGCTAATGGTTCTAATAGGGGGAAGTGCTTGCCCAATCCCTGTTCATTAAAACAGACTATGTGCAAAGGTGGACACAAGAGGAGGAGGGAAAAAAAGAAGAGAGAGAGAAAAGCAGTCTGCCTGTCTGCCACACCCGGCCTTCTTGCTTCCTCATCCTGCCATCATTCCTCCCTTTTCTTCCTTCTCTCCTTCTCCTCCTCTGCTCTTCTAGTGTGGTGTTTCCATGAGAACAGAGAGCGCTGGGTATCGAGGGGGGGGGGGGGGGGGGGTGTTTGTGTGTGTGTGGGTTTGTGAGTGGGGCCAAACAAGCTACTTCTGCCAATACATTTAAAGTGGATAANGTGTGTGTGTGTGTGTGTGTGTGTGTGTGTGTGTGTGTGTGTGTGTGTGTGTGTGTGTGTGTGTGTGTGTATGTGTGTGTGTGTGTGTGTGTGTGTGTGTGTGTGTGTGTGTGTGTCTGCATGCATCAGCTCTCATCGCTGCTCTCTTTAATACGTCTGTGCTGGCAGGAGCTGCTCCCTGGCTGCGCCGGAAAACACGCTTTTGGCATTTCCCTGGAAATTTGGGCACTGCACATCCAGGCATATAATCTGACACACTGAGAGCCTTCGCAATCTGAGAAGTAGACAAGACCCTCCCTATCCACCCCCCCCCCCTTCCCCCCCACTCCTCATACTGGAGCCAAACAAAAAGAAAAGAGACATCTCCTCATCTGTGTGTGTGAGAAAGGGGTGGGAAGTAACGCAAAAGTACATTTGAGCAGAATAAAATGAAACTGCTGTGGCAAATCCTGGCTGGAGGTGTCCACTCAGTTATCAAAGGGGGCTGCCTTTTTGGGTGGGGCCGCAGCTTTAGCTGGAGCTAGGCTGAAAGGGAGGAGGGAGAGGAGGGTGAGAACATGCAGAAGAGAGGAGTGCTGATCTAAAAGTGATGGTGGAGGAGGAGGAGAGAGGGGAAGGGAGGGGCTTAAAGGATGGGCTTGTAGGCATTGTCAGGCAGAGAGTAAGAGAGAGAAAAGAGTTGCACCCAGGCAGCGAAGAGCGTGTGTGTGCAAACTGGGATGAATAAATGCACTGGAAGGCTTAGCTGGTGATACAGCCAGAGAGAGAGAACGAGAGAGCGTGTGTGTGCGTGTGTGTGTGCACAAAAGTGAGTGAGAGAGTGAGAGAGAGACAGAGAGAGAAAGAGAGGGTGAGAGAGAAGAAGTGAAAGGGAAGGAAAAAAGGGAAGAAAGAAGCAGAGAAGAGAAAGGGAGGATACTACAACTCCAACTATGCTGTGCTGCATAAGAAGAACCAAACCGGTAAAGTGCACCACTTTGCTTTCTCCAGCATCCTCAGCATCTTCTTTTTCCTATCACTTAATGATTCATCTCATCTCTGAACTTTTGTCACAGGCTGCCTGGTAGTCAGATTAGGAGGCTTTGGGGAGGTTGTTTGGGGGGAGATTAGAGGGAAGCATTGGGCTCATTTACGTTGACTCTGGGCCCGACTTCTCTTCATAGAAATCTATCCACAAAGCCCCGACACGCCTAGTTAATGTGATTATCCCGCATGAATGGATGTTGCCACAATGTCTTTCAGACCTCACACTGCTCCGGTGAGGAAGCAAAAGGCTGGAACACAATCTTGGCCAGCTGGGGTTTTTTTTTATTGATTGAACACTTGGAGACAAAAAGTTAAAAATTATGAAAGGGCATTTTATTGGTTGATATAAAAGATGAGAAACTCTCCAAAAGTCAGAGTCTGTCCTTCGTAATGATGCTTCGTATTAATTGGACCAACCTTCTGTGATGTCTTCCCTGGTACCTTAAATGAGGGGTGTTTGAGTGTCTTTTGAAATCGGGTTATCTTGAGCAGTAGTTGGTGACAGGGGAAAGAAAATTTCCACAGCGAGGAAGAAAATGGGTGGGGTACGGATTGAGTTTGCCGGCACCATCATGTCAGTGGCCTCGTGGGAATACAATGGGAATGAATGAGTATAAATGGATTATCACAGCCCTCCAGCTTTTTACAAGTGGATGCAGTCAGTGGAGAGGTTGTGTGAAGAGAGTGCTCGTTTAAAGGGTGTTAAAGGGTGCTTTATGAAAACCAAAGTCCGGTGTCAGTGGTTGAGCTCAGCAAGAAAGAGAAGGAGGCAGCATTCATCATGGTCATTCTGTGTGATCTCAGAGAGGTTCAGACTGCTACCTCAGACATATTGGGAATTTATCAGACTCATAACATGTTGGATTCTGATGGTCCTTGATTGCATCTTAAATGTCAGCCCACATGAGTCATATCAGCTCTGGCAAGGAGGGAGGAGAGAGAGCGGTAGAGCTAAGGCTGCTTAAGAGACAGGCACGAGGCTGCATGGAGGGAGCATGGCTGCTGCACATGGAGGTGATCTGGGGTAAAGATGCAAAAGGAAAAGACAATTCGAAAAGGGGGGCATGGTGGGAGAGGCAGGGATGCTGCAAAGGTGATTTAAAAAAAAGGGAATGAAGAGGAACGACGGTGGTGGCTGCAGCCGACAGGAGATAATAGGTGGAGCAGGTGAACGAGTGCAAAGGTGAGTGAGATCAAAAGTGGGGGAGGAGGCGTTGAGGAATAAAAGCCGGCTTGCATGCTGCAGTCGGCAGCCATGTGGGTGAGGCTACACACCTCATCACTGGAGAGAGATAGCCCCCCCCCATACCCCGGAGCCATGAGCACTTATCCTCATCTTCCCGCTTCTAAGAATAAATGAATCTGGACACAGTCTGTGGTCCTCATGGATGGATGAGTAAAGAGCTTGATTTTCTGCTTTTTAGCACAGTAATACTGGACCATATCTTTGTGGAGCACTAAGTGCTGCTGCAGTATCGTTTCAGTGTACAGGAGTGGCTGCTAGCACCTACTTTCGAAGTCCCCTGCTGCCCCAAATTATGGCTGTGTCTTTGCCGGCGCATGCATTCCAGCTTTATTCCTGCATTCAGGTTCCTATCTAAATTCAAAGTTGTCTCCAACTCCTTCTCACTTTTTTTTTAGTTGAAGTTATTATTTCTCACCCTCTTTTGGCTCTACCTGAATTCCACCTGCACCAAAGTCTTCAGTTTTATCTTGGGGACCTATTTTGCCATCTCGGCTATTAAGACCTTTTTTCTCTACCTGAATTGTCCCTTCTTCTCTTTTGGCTGCTCTTGCAGTCTAACTCCAAGCCAAAGCATGAGACCACTGTCTCTGTTCCTCCGCCAACTAGCCCCCACCTCTCATGTCCAGCCCTCTTCGTCCTCTTCTTCCTTTCCGTCCTTATCCTCGGCTCCCTATGAGATCAGCGCTGATTGCAGAGCCTTTGTTCAGGCAGAGAGCCGGTGTAATTCAATTAAAGGCTGCTCCGGAGGAGGTAATGAAGCTAGCATATGGCTGTTAGTGGTTGCTGCAAAGCATCTTTTCCTGGTCTGTGGTGAAGATAATAAAAAAAAATCTAAAGAAACATTACATCCTAATGAATTCACCGTCAAGGGAGAGGCAGCGAGCGAGAGAGAGGGTGAGTGGGGATTGTGGCAGCCACCACCTGAGCTGAATCCCCCCCCTCCCACTTCTCTCTCCTCATCTGCAGGAGACAGCCGGCTAAAAGGGTGTGGTGCTTTGCTGTGCCTGTGTGCGTGTGAGTGAGACTGAGAGGAGAGGGAGACGGAGAGTGAGTGGGTGGCAGTTTGCTCACCGAGAAGAAGAGTGAAAGACAAGAGAAGGAGAATGAGGAAGAGATGCTCAGCGGTCGCAGACTGCAGCCTTTGCTCTTTGGTGTCTGGATGCTTATTGGAGACGAGCAGACAGATATTCAAACCTTGTGGAGGCTTTCAGCGAGGGGCGCTCCACTGAGCCTTAGCTCACCTGAGTGACCAAAGTTTGAGAAGTATGTGCTCTAAATGATTGCCATTTGGTTTTTATTTTGGTATTTAGATCATTGATATGAGAGCAATTTCCATTGCTATGCTAAATGAGGCTTTTGTAAAAAAATTGAAATAAATATATCTAGATCTAGATCTATATAGCCTCTGCACCTGTTGGCTTTCTGACTGAAGAGTTTCTGCAAAGCAATGCTGAGCAACATTATCATTGTGGATGCAAAAATTACTCTTAATAGGTCCGTAATTGTATTTGGCATAGAACTATCAAATATTTATTTTTAAAAAGATCTTCTTGGTCTGTGTGCACATCATTGTGTATGCATTAGCTTGTGCTGTTTCTCTGTGGTTGCTCTCTTCCTCACCACTTCCATCCTTTCTCCTTCCTTCCCCCTCCTGGAACAAGTCCCTAATGGCATTTTCAGGGAGGCTGCGGAAAGGTGGCAAATTGTTATAGTGTGTCCTCACTGGGGGTAGTGGGGGGGATGGTGATGCGAGTGGCTATGGATAAAGCTGGTAAAGCCATCGGCTGTGTGGGGTGTGGTTTTCCCAGTGGCCAGCCAAGACCAGAGGCGAACGGCAGCTGCTGGCAAAAAGCTCTGATCGACACATTCAGCCAGTAGATGATGATCTGAAGACATTTTGTTGCTCAGTTATTTGCCACTTTTACAAACCAAACAAGACAGAGGAGAGGTGTTTGTTCTCTGCAGGACTGTGGAGGTAGATGCGAGTCATTGTTGGTTCCCTTACATCAAGGCATGACGCCTCAGACATCACAACACACTCGAGGCTTTCTATGACAATCATCACTCACATTGTCTGCCTTCACATGACAAAGATTTCCCATTTTATGCGTCCTTCCTCCGTATCTATGGCAACCAAAATGAGTGAGCACAAGGGAGAAAACTCTGTTGGCGGATTTTTATTATGAAAGTAATTTGATCAGCAGGATAATGCAAATATGTTGCCTCGTTGGAAATGAATTGAGGAAGAGCATGAGCAGGCACGAAGTCTTTGTTTAAGCCGAGCGTAGCTTGCCGCCTGCTCTACCTGAGGGATGCGACTCTGTATTTATGAATGAAAATGTTGCGCCGCAGAGGGACAGAGTGGAAAAATGCCCGCAGGAGGATTCCTATGTGACCAGGGCCTCAATTAAGCGCTCCTCAAGAAGCTTTGTAAAGCATTTGCAACTATGCTCCTGTTGAGACAAAATGGGATTTTTCATATCCTGTAGCCAACAAAGCAGGGCTTCACCACTGCTATCAGCTCAATGAGCTTGACATGACAAGTCTGGCATCCTCCTGAAAAAAACATGACAGCGCTGCATCACTGAAGAGCGTAACGCAGGCGAATGCAGTTGATTAAACTGGTGATGTGAAGGTGATGGCGTGATCTCATACGCTGATATGAGATCACTCAGCAGGTTGCCGATGCTTTATTATATTTCCACTCATCTATAAAGTAAATGATATTACCTCTGTTCCAACAATGATGTCACACCCCCCACAATCCCTCTCTATATTCCCAAACACCCTCATCAATCCTTTTCTCTGCCCGCCTGAGTCACTGAATGCAGCCGGTAAGTAATTTGGTTTGGAGTTAAGTGCGCAGGTCAAGTTTTTTGACTATTGCAAGCTCCTATGAGATCAGACCAATAAAAGCCAAACAAGTCTCTGGAGGCCTGCATATTACTAAGAGGAGAGGGCCGGGCAGTGCAGCTTTGTCTGACTCCATGCCATCCAGCCTAATGAAAGGACTCATTCTTATGTTTATTACAACACTTAATAGCCAATTGGCAAATGTTTCCAGTCCATTTTTTAGTGAGCTTCTGTCAAAAAGTTATAGACAATTATTAATTATTATTTTTTTCCCAGCAGTAGGTAACGGTCCTTGTTTAGTGTAAATCCATACTGGTTTATCCCCAAGGATAAACCTAACGGGTAGATTTAAAGGTGTCAACACCAGACTTCTGCCATCCTGACACAAATCCAACCTCAAGAATGTTATGGCAGTTTAGGCAAATGCTACTTTGTGAACCTTGGGACTGAGCTAAAACGTTGGGTGGTTATTTATTCAGGGAACTTCGATTGGAAGCTTCATTATATTTACATTAAGTGGTTAATTTTACATAATCCAATAAAAATTTACACAGTTCTCAGTATGAAAGGCATAGTGAGAACTGTTTTTACTCTCAGTAGACTCTCTTAACACAGGACGTTTATTAGTGGCACACAGCCTCCTGCTTGCATTTCCTGTGCAGATAATTTGATTATGTGGAATTAACCACTTAATGCAAATATAATGAAGATTCTTTCACTAATTAGTATTTGCTTAAACCATTTTGGTCTTGACCCCTCTGCAATCCTTCAGGCCTAAAATGCGCTATTTGGATTAAGCTGTGGATTGTTTTCTATGCAGGTACTTTTTTTCTGCTTTAAAATGTTATCAGGGCAAAAATTATTTAGGAGGATGGGTTGCTATGGAGCAGGAGAATTTATTATCTGAACCCAAGGGAGGAGATGTGAAGGAGGGAGACTGCTGCACCTTATTGCACTGACACACTGACCCTGAAGAGAAGATGTTGGTTTAGGGTCTCTGACTCTGACAGTAAATCATCCGACACTGATGTGACTCCCTGGGCTGGCAGCTTTCCGATTTAGACCTTACATCACACACAGTGACACTAACAGAGGCAGAAGGAAACAAAGGTACAGTAGCAGTGATGAGGGCACAATTTCCAGTCAGATTTTGACGTCATCCCTCTGCCTAATGACACAACTACCAATATTAATGCACACACATGCACATTAACCCTTTCATCCCACCACGCCCTGCAGCTGAATTGCAACCCCTCCATAGCTGTTCCCGATTGCTCCGTCTTTAATTTATGTGCTCCCATTGGCCCACTCCACCCGAGGGGTCAGACGCACTGCCAATCAGGGTGATATGTGATCTTTCATAGCGCCAACCAGCATACAGAGCTGTGATGAGTTAGCACTCTGGTTGTCAAGGTAACCTTTGATGGTTGGGAGGGGTATGGCAGTGAATGCTGAGGAGATTTTTGTGCAGGCATCTCATTCAGATGGGAAGCACCGACCGTACGCAGAAGACAGCGATGGCTTTTACAGTTTTTAGAAAATCACTAGCAGAAAATTGACTCGGCACGGGAGAAATGGAGGCTGAGGGGAGGATTTACTAAACGTAATTCAGCAGCATGCGAAGATAACAAAATCAGCCTTCTACCTAGGTTGAACCATCATACTAAATACTCTGAGATATTTGTCTTCCCTTAAATCCCAGTGTGCCTAATTATTATGTGGAGGCAATCAACCCCCACCCCTTCCCACACACACACACACACACACACACACACACACACACACACACACACACACACACACACACACACACACACACACACAACTTTGATTTCACAATACTAAGTCTGTTATTACTGTCACATACAATGATACTATGTGTCTATTTTTCACCGGCTCCTGCTAAATCATTTCAAGCTGGAAGGAAAAAGTGTCCCAAGCCATTTAAAAGCTGCTTGTTTCCCCATTTGCCTCTCTACCACTTAGCATAAATAAATTATTACAGCCTCCAGGCTGCTGGACAATTCTATTGCTTAATTATGCTTACTTACATTGATTTGAGATGAACATTGTTTCTAGGTTATTGACTTTTAATATTTTATATTGATTTATTTTCCTATTCATTTTGAATGTGTTGATTTATTTTGTTTGCCACTTTCAGTACTCATCATTCATGCTTTTGTTGGATTTGATTTCTTTTTATTAGATTTATATGACTCATAACACAAGCCTCTATTTGATGGACAGCTATGGATCCTGTTGCCCAAGGTAAAATCATTAAATCCTGGTTAATCTTGTCCTGCTCCTAACTCTTTTCCTCATCTTGTCATATGCCTCCTGAATCTGAACTTTTCCCAGCCCTCATTTCTTTCTTTATGGTTACAAATACAGCTTATTCAGTTCAATGAAAAAGTCTTTAACCAACTATATGCTTAAATTTCAGCTTGAGAGCATTTTTTATAGAGTTTTTCTTTGAACATTGGCAGCTTTTAAAATCTATATTTTAGTCTAGATGATTCTTTTCATAGAGGTGATTGATTAACTAACCTTGTGATTGTGACCTTTTAACCAGCACAAAGCAATTTAGGAAACCCAAAGTTATTTTACATGAAACCTAGGCAAGCACATTTCCTCCTCTATAAATTATCTGCTGATTTGGTTTTCTATATGTTCTTCTGATTTTATTTAAGGCCGGTCAGTTTAAGTACTCCTAAGCTAGGTTCTAGTCACAAACATGCCTTGCGTTACAATAAAGTACAAACACATGAGCAAATGAATAAATAAATAAACATCACACTTATTTGTCACAACCGCAAAGTCTGAGACAAAGGCTACTGAAATGTCACAATCATAAACCTATGAATCTTGTGTAATGCAATGCTCAGTCTGCACTAACGAAGAGTCCCTTACCTTAGCATGCTAAATGCTTCAAGTGGCTGTAACTGACTGTATGCAAAGCTAATTTTTTTTATTAATTCAGCTAACAATTGTATGCCAATTGGGGGAAACTCTTGTAGTCTTTAATTCCTTCATGCTTACACCATTATTAAGTAGGAAAAAAAACTGTGATTTGGTGGCAAAAGTAATATACACTAATCAAAGTAGAACAAAACAAAACCTTGTATTATTATTTATTACATCAGTTGTGTTTTTAGATGTGGCAGCATTAGAAATAGAAAACAGTTTTGCAGCCTCTTTAGCACAAGCTAAATGGAAAATCATAACATTTTCATTGAAAATCTTTTCACAAATTACATTGTGGAGAATGACTTCAGAAGATCACTTTAGCAGGCTGTCAGAATAATACAAAACAAGAAGAAGCACAGGGTGGATAAAGACTTTTTCAGTAACATTTCCTGCTGTTGACCTCTCAGTTCATTACATTTGAACAATCTGTAATGAACAGATAAAAATGCCAGCATGATATTAAGAATTGTGTATGCATATTTTCCTAAAAAAAAAATCCCTTCAATAAAATTTTCCAGATCTAGATTGCTTCGCCTAAACCTGGACTCTTGGTTTCAGTTGTTAACCTGCATAAATGCCTCTTGCTTCTCAGGTGGAGAAGAATGAAGATGCAGACCAGAAGATTGAGCAGGATGGCACCCCCAACAAGCCTGAAGACAAGGCTCACAAGGCTGCCACCAAAATACAGGCGAGCTTCCGTGGACACATAACTCGGAAAAAGATGAAAGATGGAGAGGAAGAGAAGGACGGAGACAGTCCTGCTGCAGAAGAGGCAGCAAACGGAGAGGAGACGAAGAAGGCGGAGGGAGAAGAGGCACCTGCTAAGCAGGAGGAAACTACAGGAGATGAGGCCAAGAAGGAGGAGACAAACCAGGCCAAGACCCCAGGAGCAGATAAGCCAGCTAACTCTCCTGCAGGCACAGCAACATCTCCTGTAGTGGCAGCTCCAGCTGCTGCCTCTCCCACGGCTGCCACAGCCCCCTCTGAACCTCAGAAAGAGGAGCCGAAGGCCAAGGGGAAGCCCAAAGAGGTGGAGGCCACAGCCAAGAGCCCCACCACAGCCACAGCCGAGGAGAAAAAGGAGGAGAAGAGTGAGGAGAAGAAGGAGGAGGCCAGAAAAGCCGATGTGCCTGCTGCTGTCAGTCCGACAGCTGAAAAGGAGGAGCCTAACCAAACAAATGATAAAAAAGGTATGCTGCACTTAGATAAGAATCTTCTCAAGCTGTTTAATTGGACACGTTTCTGTGCATGTTTGTGACCAATAAAATACTCCTAGTCAATTCCAACAATATAGAAGCAATTACTAGGTGTAAAAATGTAATAAAGAAGAGTTGGTAGACTTTCAGATAGGCTGCTTGGCAGGCACCTCAGGACATCACTTCGCGTTAAGTCTTTGGGATATAAAGATCTTTGGCAGGGCTCCAGCTTTCACTGTTTAACACAGAAATGCAGCTCAATAATACATTAAACAGCCTTGTATCTCAGCCTCAGCCTGATGGATATTCTATACTGATGTGGTAATGCTTAGGAGAGAAATGCAGAGTTGAAGAATAATCATCTCTGAGAATGATGTGCTGAGCGTTTTTAGGAGTAATCAAAGCTGTATTTAAGAAGCAGAGATTACTTATTGTTTAAAGAGAACGCACCATGCCTGTTAAATCATTCAGATCTTCTGAATATGTTACACAGCTTTATTTAAAGTTGACAGAAGTGCATTTAAATTCCCCCCCCATTGTCACGGTTTTTAAAATGAACAATACTGATGAAGGCTACGTTTTTAAGCAAACCAAGTTCCAGGAAGAGCAGAGACGACCCAAAGTCACGCAGCAGACTCTGACAACACGCTCCTGACATGAGTTGATATTTCTGGTCCAAGGACTCTCAGACTGGGTCAGACAGGTGGGTAGTGGAGCATGCTCAGTGCGGAGTCGGTGGGGGTGTGAAATGGTGAAGCGCACAGACGTACCAACTCGAAAACTACAAAGAAACTAGGTCACCTGTCTCACTGTTGTCATAGTTACCACCTCAATGGGGATAACTGGCCCTGCGTGGAGAAGAGCTGCTAGAACAGGTGCTCCGATTTAAATGAATGATTAATGATCCCTTAAAGGTAACGGTCAACGCCGGGGAGGCATGTCATAAACAAGCACAAGCTGACAAGGAACATCTAATTACCTGTAGCCACAGCGAGCAAAACACTGCTGGACTCACTGAACTGACTCAAGAAAATTAATATTTATTACTGAATAACTTGGTTAGGTTTCCTAATGTGCAGATTGCTATGATATACCGGAGAACATTGTCGGATATACGAGGCCTGCGTCTGACACTTGTTTCATTCAAAATTGACTTTCACAGCATCAAACTTTCTTATTGAATAATCTGGAAATAATTTGGTATTCATTACTAAGGGGGAACATGAGTAAAAACTATTAAAGTGTTTCTAACACTACAGAACAATGAGCTGTATAACACATCTGTTACTTAAAAATGCTTAGCTCTAGATATCAAACAAATCTAATGATTCAAGCAGTGACATTTTTTCATCAAAATGTTGCTCCAGATTCAATGATGCACCAAATGTTTGGTAATTACAAAAAGGTCTTTATTTTAGATTTTCTGTTTTCAGTTTTGATCAGTTCTCACCTGAGCTAACCATCAAGTGGTTGTTTGGAAAGAGCACATTTAGTATCTAACCAAGTCTGGACATTTAAAATAACAAGCAAAAGAGGTAGGAAAAAAAAGTCAAAATTACTTGCAAAGATAAATTTCAAATACTTTAAAATATTACTCACAGAATAATATTGCTATAAACAATCAAATGTCATCTGCACAGTATGTTACATCAGTTCTCTGTTTTTATGAAAAGTCCTTTGATGACTGTTGTTATTCTGTCAGCCAAGTTGCTTTAAAAACAAGTGGAAAATAACAGGTGACAACATGTGGATTTTATTCAGATAAATCCTAATCCAGCCATTTTCTCACACTGGTTGCTTTCTTCAGCCGTTCTCTGCTGGTCCCAATGATGCCATGGATAATCTGGAGCAAATACCACAACATTGGAAACAAGCATTGGCTCAGGAAATTGGATGAGCTTGTGTTTGCCACACACACACACATTCAGTAGCCATGGAGAAGGACATTCTTGAATCTGTCATGCCGGCTAACAAGTTAATTACCTCTTACCTGGACGGTCTGCTATGACTCATTCTGTCTTGAGTCACACATTAGTGCAGCCATATGATCGTCCCACTTTTCCCTGCACCTCTTCACACACACACTGAAACACACTCATGCACTTCATCACCCCGGGTGATGTCATCTGCTTTTTTTTTCATTAAAAAACTATGAGATCATCCAAGTGTGACATCACCTCACAAAGAGCAATGTACTAATATGAGTGTGTCTGGCACATCTGGAACTGAAGTGTTTACTTATTAATACAACCTTGACTGGTATGATTTTGTTGTTGTTTTAAAAATGTTGTTTGAAGAGAAAAACTCATTAGACAGAATGTAAAAATAAAAACACCAGAACAACATAACCCACAGCCTAGAAACCTACATGTAGGTTTGTGAGGAAGCAACGATTCACATTTAGCAACAGCCAACTCAGGTTGTTATTGTAGCCCAGTCCTTCCCTGTGGGCATCACACATAATCAGACATGGCAGGCCAAGATGCTGCTGTTAGCATTGTGATGTCTGTTCAAGGGTTTCATGGGTCCATTAGGAGTCCTCTGCTCCTTTATTATTTACACACGTGGAAGGGATTTTTTTTGGCATTAGCTTGAAGCTTGAGATGGTTTGCTCTTGATAGAAAAATATGAAATTATTTTGCCCCTTTCTATGTTTTTCAAGATTTTGTTTTTCCCCCATAATGATGTTTTTATCCAATGTTTAATCAAATATTACTTTTTAAAGCTCCAGAATTCACATTTAATATTTGCAGCACTTTTCAGAATCTTAAAAAAAAGATTCTGAAATCTAAATCTGAAGTCTAAATCTGTGTAGATTTAGACTTTTATCATTGTAGTCTAATAGTAGTTGGCTAAAATTAGCTTTTCTTATCTTTTCTTCTCAATCTCACGTTTCCTTTTTCTCCTTCCTGTTCCTCGGTTTATATTTATTCCCTTTGTTTTCTTCCCTTGCTTTTCCCCACAGATGCTGCAGAGGAGTCAAAAGTGGAGGAGAACGCCCACCCAGATTTGGCTGCGGAGACCTGTGAGGCCAAGGAAGACTAACGGCAAAGTCTTAGCCACTGGAAATCAGAATTAAGAGGAAATGATGAATAACACAAAAACAAAAATCTAAAAAGGTTGCTCTTTGCCTTCCCAATGTCGAGGGCAGTCAGTTTCTATTTGTTTGTCATTTTTTGTGTGGCAATGATTTTCTCATGTTGGGGGAGTTTCCAACGTGAAGTTTTTGGCTCAAGCTAATTGTGTGATGGTGATGATGATGATGATGTCTGTATTAATGAGTGTGAAAAATGATATTACCATGATGATGATGATAATGATGTTGCAAAGTTAAAAAGCTTCACTAATGAATATAAATGAAACATGACTGGATTATCTGCTTCCAACTGGACCTCTCACACATTTAAAATGCATTGCCAATGCACCACGGTTCATTTGCATTGTAATGCACTCTTTTTTTTAATCACATTGCAAAAACAAAAATCTGCTCTGCAAATGCATGCACAAAAACAAGCCAGTTTTTAAATGCAACTCCAGTTCTCAGCACCGCGCAAGTGTATTGAGAACACAGCAACACGTCAGATGGGTACTCGAATGTATATCTAAATGTGTGAGATTTCTAGTTGGGTAGTTTTATTCCACATCAAAAATAAGACAATAAAATTCCTGCTCTTTCTATTCAGCTTGAGTCACTCAAGCTCGGTTTACACCCCTTTTACAAACTCTGTCAATCCACATTTACAGTAAAGGACCTGTTGCCATTTAAATCCTATAATAAACTATAGTAAATTACTAGAGTATTAATGTAACTGGCTCTTATATATATTGACTTGTGTTCTGCCAAGCAAACGTGAGAACAGTAGCATGAACCATGGAACCAGATGCATGATGGGAACTCTCCCTCCGAGAGGAACTTCTTCGCAGTCACAAAAACTTAAGAGGTGTGGCGGCTTCTTTTTAATGTCTTTGGTGTTGTTATGACAGTTTCTATGAATTGGAAAAAAAATAAAAAATTACTCTTGCACTGATGTTACTGAAAAAAAAGATAAAAAATCTGAAAAAGAAAATTTCAAACATACAAAATTCTTTTCCTATGTTTCAGTGAGTACAATGTCCAGTTTCAACCTTATCAAAGAGTTCAAACTTGTGAAAAAAAGATGAAAAAAATAAAAAATGGTTTCAGTGTCTGTTTTCAAAATAAAGCAAATGTGCCAATTACCATCCTAAGCAGTTGAGTTTGTTTAAAGCTGAGTTATTGTGTCTGATGGATGGAAACCTTTAGGTTGCAGAAGAAGAATGCCTCGAGGTATTTACAACTATATAAAAATAATGATTTTATGTCAAATGATTTTATAGCACTTCAAACTCCAAGCCCTCTGACCACCAGCAGCAGGCAAGGCGGGTGAAGTGACTTTGTCCAGGGACACAATGAGAGACAGATGGAACGGATTCTGAACCAAAAACCCACTGGTAACAGCAATGTTTTCTAACCCTATTGCCCTGCATGTTTTAGATTGTTTCCTGCTTCAAAAGCACACATAATTTAAATTGACAGCTGATTAACTGCAACCGTCTGAATCATGTGTTTTAAATAAGGGAAACATCTAAAGAATGGAGGCCAGAGTGCGATAAGGACCAGGGTTGGGAAACACTCTTACCAAGTAGACATAGTTAATTTGGCAACACACATAAAAGCTGAAAATGTGCATTTTCTTAATGCAAACCAGCAGAATAAGGTATAATGGCCGTGTCTTCAAGATTGCTTAAAACCTGATACTTAGTATTGAAAATAAGTGTGGAATATGCTACAGTCATAGCATACAAATGCCACCTTGGTAGCACATGACTAAAAGCAATTGGGGGCAGATTTACAATAATACTTTGCAAATGGGCTTAGTGAAGATGTTTCTATCCATCCCATGTATGGGGTTGAGGTTCTGATAGCTTATCATATCATTGTGGTTCTCTCATATACTATCAAAAACTAATTAAAGAGCTGTCAAGTTGGCTAATCTCTGACAGAGCAGCATATTGAGGCTAAACTACAGAAACAATTTTTGGGTAAAATATCTGTCATGAAGACAAACAGATTGGACAATGAACATCACTGATAAGTAAATTAGGTGAAGCATAACAACAATCCAATGTAGACTCAATGACTCAATTCATAATGCAAAAGTAACATAACATAAATGGGAATTTAGACAATCATTGCAGCAGCAAGATGCATTAAAGTATCTGATGTGGCAAATACTCCTTGAGGATGTTCAAATTGTGCATCAGAATGGGGAAGAAAGGAAATTTAAGTAACTTTGAATGAGACATGGTGATATATGGGTGAATATTCCAACAGCCCTGCGACAATAAGCAGGTATAGACAATGGCTAGACGGCGTCAGTATCCATCCAATGTCATGCAGATCTTCTGGCACTCATGCACAAGTGTTGCTCAAGCTTACAGAGGATGGTCCACAAAAGATAAAGTGCACAACTTCAAAGACATTGCATAAATTATAAACTTTGTGTACATTAGATTTGTGTAAATCAGAGTCCAGATTTTGGCTGAAACATTCAGATGGTGTGATCAGAATTTGGTGTAAGCTTGAAACCACTCCGCTCTGCATAAACAGCTAGGGACTGATGGTGTAATGGTGTGGAGGATATTTTCTTAGTGGATTTTTGGCCCTTTTGTACTAATTGAACCTTATAGAATATGAGGTTTGCTGTATTGTCATGTTGTGCAGCAGAATCATGCAGAATGCAACAAGGATAAAATCATATAAAATTTGTTTCTGAAACCTGTGCTTGTTTTATTCCAGTTTCTTCCTCAGTCACCAGATGCTAATTCAACGTAGAGGCATTGAATGTGGTCAGAGCGCAGATTCAATGCATGGATGTTTAACTGACAAATCTACAGCAAATGAATATGAACCGAAATCTCTGAAGAAACGCAGAACCAAATAAAATATTCTGAGTTTAGACTATAACTCATGAAAAGGGTGTTATTTTAATTTTAGTTGTCAAGATTTTCATCTAAGACTCAATATTTGCGAATGCCTGTTATTAATTAACTCAAATCCTTATCGGGGGGCAAAAATCTTGGTTGGGATATCTCAAATATTTCCCTCAAAGATGGAATGAAATTCTGGGATTAAACTTAAAAAAACAAAGTCTTCTGCATTTCATTTCTCAGCCACATACGTCTGCATCTTTGTATAAGGATTGGAATCCAACACTGTCATGTTAGAACATAGTAACACGGTGGTGTGATAGCAGTATATTGTCTCGGTAAGAAAGTCTGTGGGTTCAATCTCCGGTGTGTGGACAAGACTTATGAGCAAACTGTGTGCCAATACTTGAACATCCCACATGCCCATCAGCAAATGCCATTCTCTTTCCCACAAAGGGTGAGTGACCTTCATACTAATGATGCTCACTCGCTGAGTGAGCTCTCCAGAGAAGAGGTTTCTTTCTTTGGAGAAAAAACGAATCCCTCAATTTACTGAGTCACAATCAGGTTGGTCATATTTTCTTCCTGTAGGTGCTTACATTCCTTGTCGATGTCTACGTTGTATAAAATTCAACAAGTTTAACTCATTTGTTTATTTCATTTTAGTCTGAAAAAGTGAGGAAAACGTACTTTCTTTGCACATGCTCTATACATGGTATGTGGAAGGCAATGCTGCAGTGCAGAAATACAGAAATAGCTTGTGCACAAACTTAGATGTAATCCATTGTCTGTGCTTGTTTTTTCCTACCTGTGGTCACAGGGGGCTGGTGCGTATATCCAGGGGTCAAAGGGTGAGAGGTGGGGAACACCCTGGATAGGTCACTGGTCCACCACAGGACCAACATAGAGACAAATAACACAGACAACAATTCAAGGAAACACAATACCTACAGGCAAGGTAGAGTTTCCTATTAACCCAACCGAATGTTGATTTCTAGGAGGAAACTGCATGAACAAGGAAAGCTGACCAACACGATGATGACAAATCATGTCACTGACCGACATGATTTGAACCCAAAACTTTCTAGCTCTGAGGCAGATGCTTTAATGCAGCCTTCTTCATAATCAATTCCCCCAGTATTTGCTTTTATCGCTCCCAAAACTTTAAAATATGGTCTGTTGTGACACCTAGAGGCGCAGTAATGTACTGCAGCCCTTCCATCAATTGTACACAGTTTGTCTTTTTCTTTGGTGTGTTGCAGCTACAATACACCAGAACCTCAGTTGGTTTTCTCACACCTTGTAGGTACAAAAATGCCTTTCAGAAAAGATTGTAACAATACATACATTATTTTTATTTGCATGTTACATGATGATTAACACATCAGTACCATTGAGATGTGTGTGTTCTGAGTTCCCCCCAAAGAAGAAGAAAAATGGATACTTGCCCCAACATTTCAAGTCACATTCAAATACAGAACACTGACTTCAAACAACTTTATTTTGTTAACATTTTCTCATACAGTTTACCTTTAATACGTATCTTTTTTTTTTTTTTAGAAATGGACTGGAATTACCTTATGCAATATTAAAGTAAAGCAAAACTGAAGAAAAAAAAGAAACATTTCGGCATCATAGTCCACGATTGAATGTTAATTTTCCCATGACTGAGGGGAAGTATGGGGGAAGTACAAACAGTTTACATTTTCAAAAGGTAGGAGTTGTATGAATGAGATCTTTAAGGAACTGGTGACTTTACAACATTCTAATGTAGAAACATAATTTTGTATATACAGACAAGAGGAAGAAAAGGATGGTAGGACCTGAAACTAAAGAAAAAGAGGGTTACCGCAGCAACCATCAACTAACTGGTGTACTCCTCATATATCTCATGCCTCACATTTACAACTTCAGTCATTGTTAATTGTCATGAACGCACACGCCATTTACAAGAGCCAGCTTACTACAGTGAAGCAGAGGGCCGAGACAATGCTCAGTAGTAAACTAAGCAGCAGTGCCTGTAGCTTTCAGCAGATGTTGGGTTAGTGCTGTGTTCTCAGGTTGGCTGTTAGGATGTGTTAAACATGGAAAGACAGATCTCCTCCTCTGCTTTACAGATAAGACAGAACTTCATGGCTTTTACATGTATGGTCTGAATACATTCAGTGCCTTGCAAAAGTAATCACACCCATTAAAATGCTCAACATTGTGTTGCATTACAACCACAAACTTTAAAAGTGGGTATTTGTAGAGTTGAAAGAAAATGATACGTAGTCATTTGAAACATTTTCTAAGTAAAAACTGCAGCCTACTGCGTGTGATTTATTCTTGGTATAAATACAGCTGTTCAATAAAATAGCATCTCAATCTTCAGACACATTTTTAGCTCTGTTCAATCCACCATCCAGAATGGAAAGAGTAAGGCACAACTGCAAACCTATTATTACATGACTGTCTGTTTACGCTGACAAGTCGGATAGAGAAAGCATTAATCAGGGAAGTAGTCAAGAGACCCAAGGTTAATAGAGGAGCTACAAAGATGAACAGCAAAGGAGGGAGAATATTTTAACAGGACAACTGTGAGTTATGGGCACTAAAAAAACAAAATGGCCTTGATAGAAAAGTGGCAGGAAGTAAGGTGTTGTTACATGAAAGTCAGAAGGACTACAGGTTGCCTCACGTCCCAGGTGAGCACACCAAACATGGATGAAGCGTGCTCTGTTCACATAACACCAAAAAGGCTTACAATTGTAATTGCAGCTACAGAGATGTTTTGTGTGTAATATTTCTGATCGCTTTTCAAAGCAAAGGTAGACAGAAAATGCTTTTTGTTTATCAAAAAACAGGTTAAAGAGTAAAATTAATCAGCATTGTCTTTTATGACAATGCTGATTTATTAGCTCAACTTCATATGTCATCTGGATTATGTGCAACAACAATGGCAGATTACATGTTGGTGGCAGTGAATAACTTCATTGAAAGTTCTGCAGCAACTGCAAAAAGTTCTACAAAAGTCTCCACTTGTGTTTTGTTGTTTACTATTTTTTTTCATGTTGTGTTTACTCCTAATCTTGTATGGAGGCCTTATATTTATATTCTATACTCAACATTTAGCATCACTTACAGGTGTGGTGGAGTAAAAACAATATCTGTCACTGCTCTGTATTTACGAATGGATAAAAACATTTATGAAAACGGTCCCATCTGGACAAATCTCTGTTTTTATAAATGATGATCCAGTTTAGAATAAGTAGACATCCCTGTGTTTATGGGGACTGGAGAGGTGGATTATATGCTACATTATTTGAAAACCATGTGTCATTTTCATTTTATACCGAAATTATTCACCCCTTAAAATTCTAATGAAACACATCAGAGTTTATGGCTACAAAGTGTGTAAAAGTTCAAAGGGTATGGATACATTTGCAAGGCGCTGTAAGTCAGTGCTATTTAGCTGGTTTTAACCTGCATGAATGTGCCTGGGCACCCACACCACTGAGCTTAGCCTCATGCGCTTGAACAATCTGAATGGTACAAAGATAGTCTACAAATCAACTTAAAATCCATTAATCAGAGTTCCCTTAAAGGTTTTATTTTTAAACAGAGATCATGCATACAAATGCTAAAATGAAGGCTTGAGGCAGTTAGAAGTTGTTTTTTTAACACATTGGTTGTCTCTTAGTCTCCTCAACTTAACTGATGAAAAAAGCCAGGAAGCAAAAAGAAAAAAAAGTCTACATCTGGTCATCTGCTTCAGGTCATCTGCTAAGATCTATTCCACAAAAACTAAATTATATTGCAGTGCCTATTGCCGTGCCTAATGTATGCTGCAAAGAAATAAAACACACCAGGTATATGTATGCATATATAAAACAAAAACAAATGAAAAAAAATGTGCAAGAAGGTGAAAGCATAAAATAAGCAGAGTCCTTAACACCTCCAAGAGTCAGAAATGTGATATTGGATTTGATGTGACCAAAACAGGACTTCAAGTAAAAAGCATACTAGATTTTAAGTTCAACATCACTACCACAGACAGCTGCAACCTCAGAGGCAATCACCATGGAAAC
Source organism: Micropoecilia bifurca (assembly GCA_903067075.1). Taxonomy (NCBI): domain Eukaryota; kingdom Metazoa; phylum Chordata; class Actinopteri; order Cyprinodontiformes; family Poeciliidae; genus Micropoecilia; species Micropoecilia bifurca. Next base: position 27,748 of record CAEGAF010083593.1, on the reverse strand, counting down.
ACTGCAACGAGTCTTTAAATACATGGTGAAAATGACAATAATTAAATGTTTGTTTCCAGATGACTGAGAATTTGTAGTGTTGAGCTAAGCAAAGGATTGCAGCTTTACAGTAGGTCAAAGAAAATGGTAAAAGAAAAAAAAAAGGCAGCTAATAGTGCAGCAGGTTCACTGAGCCACACAGCTGCTCCCCTGAACTGCACCTCTGTGAGTGAGTAGAGAACAACCCAACCCACAGACATGTAGTTCCTGCAGAAATAAATTCTGTGACAGCTTTGGCAAAGGCCTTGGTGATTTGCTGCAGTTAAATTGAATCACTTTTTGCTGGCGATTGAGAGGAGTCATGTCCAGTGTCTTGTTAATATTCTGTTCTCGTGCTGAAGTCCAGGCATTTGAATGAGCATCGCAAGCTAACCGTAATACTGCATTCTTAAAAAAAAAAAAAGCTAAATCAAGAATAAGTACGACGACAACGGCACAGAACTATCTGCTTTTAATGCATAACTTTGCCTTATTATATTCCCATCCAACAGGCTTCTATTAAAACTGTACGCCTGTCAGTGTAAAAGACCTACAAGCCTCAATAAGATGCTATCCTATAGAGCAACATCAGATTTCTCTTTTTATACAGTGCACCAGCGCTAAAGTTGTTGCCTTTAAATAAATTCATCCTTTATTCCAGGATCATTTTGTCTCCCCAAAAACTATTTAGCATTTGAGTACATTCAGTGGAGAAAAATACTGTTTAAGAAACAATCATTGATAATAAAAATCATCAACACTCTTAGAAATTCCTGCAAAGTAAATGTAACTGAAGTTTTTTTTTTAAAGGTTTACTTTAGCATTCATAACTGAAAATGATAGAAATCTCTTAATCATAATCAATGACTTCCTGGTTACTGGTATACAAAGCTTAAAAAAGTGTCTCAAAACCATTAAATGGTTCTACATTTAACCCAAAGAGTCTGGAGTTTCACGAGACAGAGAGTAAAGTAGCACAGTGCTGCTCGCCCTTTTGCTGCACACTGCCAGTCAGCTGACTAAAGAAAGGGCAAAATTACAAGACAGCATTTTTTGAAAACTTAATACGTTGAATTTAGTCGCGTTGTTTCTGCAGCAGCAGACGCAGTTGTTGCTTAGCTGTTTTAAACATAAACAAATTAATGTTTTTTTGGTTTTTAGTATCGTGCTATAAAAAAATTCTTCAAAGGTAACTGCTGGAGAACTGTAGCAAAGACGGGCATCTTAGAGACACAGTATCTCTATAGCTGTAGTTATTCATGTCAGTCAATTGGTTTCCAGAAAAAAAGTGTCTGTCCTACCAGCATAAACTTCAAAAAGGTCTTCCATAACCAGCCCAGTTCATCCTTGTAATCTTTTTAAAGCGATTAAGTTTTACTTATAGTACTGGGAAAATGGGGTTCTACAAAGTTGTTCCAACATGTGGGCCACCAATCTTGTCGTAAAAATTTATCATTTCATCTATTTATTTACTTTAATCTATGTGTAACATCAAATATTTGCCTACCTTGACATATACACCTGGAATTGACTTTTTTTTAATATTTCATACAATACTGTTTCTATATATTTTGTATTGGTTCTGCTCTGTCCTCTGTGCTGCTGTAACAATGAAAATTTTCTCACTGCAGTATTAATAAAAGAATATCTTATCTTATCTTAAAAGAAACAATTTTCTTAACATGGTACTTTTATCCACTCTAAACATACTCAGTATTATTTGTGAGACCAGGTTGCTGCAATAAATTTATTTTAGGGCAGTTTATTCATCTTTACCGGAGGTGCCAATAAACGTGGTTGGTAAGGTATTTGGTTGAAGTGTGCTGTAAAAATGAATGAGACAAAGAAGGAAAAAAATAGCATGAGCATCATATATCATCATGAATATTTCTGTACCATGTCACAGTAAAATAAACACTCTTTGAGAAAGAGAAAAGAACTTAAAAGTCATTCATTGGTGTCATACGTGTATATATATATTTTTTTCTCCAAATCTGTCTAGCAGAACGATCCTAAAATACCTCAGCTAAAAGTACGAGCTGCAACAATGTTCTCTGAATTCCTGGTGTTACAGTGGCAGAACTTGTCTTAGAGAGATACAAAATTGAACTATGTACAGTACGCATAATTATAACCTACATGGGTATCTTTATTTTTTTTTGTCAGTTCTTCTTTTTCTTTTTTAATAAAGGCGGGTAGCAGCAAAGCCACTGGATGAGGACGTAAAGGATGGTTTAGCTCGGAAGGATCCGCTCACTGCATCCTCCTCTCTAAGATTGACTGCCATAGCCCAGATGTTACTGAGTGAAGAGCTGTCCTGCTAAGGCTCTGCATCTGTGTTCCAGCTGAGTCGCCTCATGTCATGGTAGAACACATTCAACACCAAAATCTCATTTCGTCAAAAAAAAAAAAAAATCAGATACATTAGTTTTTTCCCTTTGAGTTTCGCGCCTTAGCTTCAAATATTGGTGTCTATTTGGCAGATATTTTGCATGTTGCTATTAAATGTATGGATTAAACACACAATAACATAATAGATCTTAGATGTACTCAAAAGAGCTGATTGTTGGTATCCCAGTTTTTGGGATCCTTCTGCTTTTATCCCCATGAAAAATAAAGGGTGGCTGGGGGAAAGACCCAAATCCAGACCCAAAAACAAGATGTTACAGACACAAAATAGTGCATACAAATTAAAAACAACATCACAAATCTTTGTAAGAGCACTGTTTGCTTGTTTTGTCCTTCATTCCACTGTTTTTATTTGTTGGTAAAGCATCTTACTCAATCATAACTCATCTCTTCTCATAATATCTCTAAGCCGTGCTCAAGAGCACGTAAGGTTTTTGTACTGTGATGCAAACAGTCTGCGGGAGGGAGGCGGCAGCATTGGTAATAAGGTAGCGAAAAGGATGTCATTGAGTCGAAGAGCGGGAGGACGGGAAAGCAGGGGGGTGGAGGGAGGGCCGGGCGGTCAGGGGTGGGGTCAGCGAGAGAGCTGGATGACGGTATTAACACTTGAAGAAAAGGCAGGCGAAGGAGGCCAACAGGAGCCACAGTGATAGAGATGCGCAGGCAGAGCCGTTGATGTCTCGACCCGTCCCAGGTCCTGGAAGAGAGGCAAAGAAGGGAGTCAGCAAGGGTTTAATGGAGCAAAAGGGATGTGATACTACACAAATCTGAGGCTTTGGTTAGATAGAAGCAATCTGCCACGGTTGACGTCACAGGAAAGAACACCGTGGTTACACTGCAGTGAAAATAAGATGTCTTTAGGACATAAAAACAAAGCTTCAACATCTAGAAGAAACACTCAGATAGAAAGTGAACACATCAGCCTGTTTCATGTGAGCCAACATTTGACAATATATATTTCACTTTAGTTACATTTCTGTTGATTTGATGGAGAGAAAGGTGTAACTACAAAAGGAATCACAGCAGACATATCAAGAGGTGTTTGCTGACATCTAGTGGCTTCAGAGTGTCATTGATGGATCCGGTGAACAAATTGCGTTTTTTGACCGGGAGTTCAAAAATTTCATATTCAATGGTCTGAATCACATTTCTAAAAAAAAAAAAAACAAAAAACTATTGATAGGATAAGCCTTGTTATCAAATTTTTTTCTTATACTAATAAAATAAATGAGACTTCATCCATGCAGTATTTGTTACTCAAAGATCCTCCACCCTAAGTGAGAACTCTAATTTAATTACAAATTTAAAGTTAAGCTTGATTAACTTAAACAGCTCAAGCACCAAACAAAATAAATACATATACAAAAAAAATAAACTGGGTTTAGAGAGCATCGGGCTACTTAGATGTCAGACAAAAATACAAGTAAAGACATTTTTAGATTCCAAATTTAATTGGCATTAAGACTTTATAGCATGAAGGAGATGTACACTAGTACGACAAATCTTATGCTCTACAATTAAAAGAAAAAAGACCTGATGAAAATGTACAGAGATGTAAAGATTGAACAATCATCAATGTGCAAATGCTAATTATGTAAACTATTCATCAGCTGTTGTAAATGACTATGCCAAGAAAGAAAAATGGTGCACTAACAGATATCATCTAAACTGGTCATGTCGATAATAAAGACATACCAGTTGAGGTTCTGCGCAACAAACTGCATTTATTCCAGTTTTGTTTCTCTTGATTTGAACAGACCTTTTTCTAGTTTCCTCAAGCATTTTACATTTCAGCATGTCGAGCTTTCAATGACTTTACAAAAACAAAATCACATGAAACAAACTGTGTTACTTAACTCACACCCTGAAGCTTAAGCTGCGGTCAAACATCATTAGGCAGCGCCGCTGCAGACGCTCGGCTCTGGAAGTTGGCGGACCTGATTTAACTCTGCATCTTATGTTTTATCGTTTTACAGCTTCGGAAAGAGGAACAATTTTTCATAGAGGGTAATGATTTTTTTTTATCCTGGTATTTATGATTGAATGCCAGTGTGCCATCTGCAGTGTTTTTCAGACGTGAACCTTTCCTCTTGTTATTTTCTTACAACAAATGCTACATTTTCAAAATGACAAAAAACACGATCTGAGATGGGTGGCATACATTGGCATTTAGCTTTATTTGGCCTGATACCAAGGCCAACGCCCTTAGGAATTACTTAACTAGTAAAATGTAATGTTTTTCTGTCCATCATCAAAAGACGGAAAGGCTGCGCCACAACTTAAAAACATACAATGACATAGATATTCCTCTAAACAGGCTGGCCAATAAGAGCAACTGAGAGATAAATTGGTAACTTTATGAAGAGATTCACAAGTGGGAACATTGTTTTTGACTGGACAGACACCAACACTCCTGTCAGAGCCTCCTGCACTCCACAAATCTGCCGTTTATGGAACAGTGCCAAGAATGAAGCCATTGTTGACACAAACCTCATTAGCGGTTTGCCACAAGTCATGCAGGGATCACAGCGAGCATATGGAAAAATGTGCTCTAGTCACATCACAACAATATGGAGCTTTTGGCCTGCCACTTAATTTCATTTATGTTGCCATATCCTTTGTGAGTTTCCTAGTTTATTATTTTGTTCCTTGTACATTTGAATTTTTTTTCTCCTTTTCCCGTTAGGTTTGAAGATATTTTCTGAGTCTTAGTTCAGCTCCCATTTTGTTAATTAATCTCCCCCCCAATTTCCCTGTCCTCTCTCAGCCACAGCTGCTCCATATCACCTGAGAGGTTCATCTCGTTCCCTTGTCATTTTACACCTTTGCCTCTTTATTTAAGCTCCTGGCTTTTTCTTGTTTCTGTGCTGTACTTTTTTGTTCCTCTGCACATCACTCCATGCTCCATCTCCTGTTAACCTTGTTTCAAGACTTACAAGATTTCTTTTCCTATTAAACCTTCCGCAGACCTTTGTCAGATGGCTTTCTGCATACTAGCCCTGCTTCAATCATACAAAAAATGACATTATTGTAATATTGTGTGTAAAAGGCAACAATTTATGATACAATCCTGCCAGTATTGTTAGCCGGTGAAGGCAACGTTTAACCATTAATCATTTATTTTTCTTCCAGGCTGTTGTGATCTCCAAAAACTGATTGGAAAGGTTTTCTTTGCTAACAAAATCATGGGAAATGGGAAATACATATTTCTAGAAGGAGCTCGTGTAATCAGCCATCTACATGCCGTTAACAAAGAGAGAGGGTAAAACTAATTGTCATTCACAGCAGCAAATACAGTTTCAGACGAGTTTTGCTTGAATTTTCTTTTACTTGGTTAAATGCACAGGGACAGGCTCTGGTCAAACTAAACAAATTACCAGACATACCTCAAACCAGCACGACATGATGATTTGGCAAGAGGACCTGTTCATCTTTATCTTAAAAAACTGACTTTTCCAACAGACACGGTTGCACTATTTTTAAACTTAGTTGGAACTGACGGAAAAAAAAATCCCTTTGAAAAAATCTGTACCTCAGTTTCTAATCTCTCCATTGATCCTATCAGCAGTTCCGTCCTGTTGCTACTTCTGGTAACGACCAGATTATTTTTGAGAACTTATAATAATGTCCTTACCTCTGGTGATGAAGACTCATGGAAACTTGAGTTTGTGAACTGTTGAAATTGAAGACTTTAAATCTTTCTTAACTTTCAAATGTCACCTTTGCTCTTTTGCTGCGTGTCTATATTTCCACACAAGGCTGCCTTCAATGCAGATATATATCTGTCCTATATGCTAGATGGGAAAAAACTAATATGCAGAGAGGCTTTACGTCTCTTCCTGGCTTTCAGACGTCCATCGGTAAAGCTTGTAGCAAAGCGGAAAAAATCTGCAGTGAGAAAACTCTGTGCTGATATTTAACGATTCAGAGGGAAATAAGATGAATTGAATTAGTACTTTAAGGTCAATATGTTTCACAGGTTTTAAAGTTATAGAGGCAGTGCACCTCTAAAAAACCAATCTCGGTTGGATAAAAAAACCTGCTTTATACAATATACGGCCACAGACTCGGTACTCACTATAGAGGAAAACGCTGGCACTCTGAGCACCCAGACGGTTTGAGGCCACACAGGTGTAGTTCCCGTAATCTTCTTCAGTGACATTGGCAATCATGAGGACAGTGTTACCGCCAAGAATCTGGATATTGATGCCTTGAGTATTAGACAGCCTGAAAAAAGAGAGACAAACAGAAAGAGGAAGAACAATTTCAGGTGGTGAGTTATCTGCCAAATCAAAAGCATGAGAGTTGGTTAAAAATGTAGATAAACAGGACACACGAATTTGACGCCAGCAAACAGCAGCAAAGTTCAAAGTTGTGCATTGAAGCTTAGTGTAGCTCCTGCTGGTACGGGAGGGGCCAGGCTGGGTTGGTCATTTTGAACTGTTTTCATTAACAGATTGATACAATGCAGCAAACTTGACTTTTGTGAGGGACTGCAGCACTCTTCTCAGATTTATTTTTCTTTCCAACGTATAAAAATGACAAAACTGCTGTTTTAAAGATTGAGTTATGTGCAGTCAGATGTCCTTGAGAATGAAACATCCTTTCTATTCCAGTTATTTGCTGAAAAATTCCCACAACACAGTTTGGCAGCCCTGTCTGACAGGGACAGTATTCATACTTCTTCAGCATTTTCACACCTTGTGCCGTAACAACCATAAACTTCGATGTGTTTTCTAGGGATTTTAGTTTGAAGACATGGCTTCCGCATGTAGAGTTTTGCATGATGACTGAGCAAGTTTTGTTTTTGGTTTTGTTCTGCTAGAAATAATTCACTTCCTCGAATTATGGATCACTGTAGTTCTTTCAGAGTTACAGTGCCTAAAAAACAATCACCACTTTGAATGTTTCACTGTTTTAATTGATTTTGCAAATAAAATAAACTTTTGGCTTTTTTTATTTTGTTTTTTAAACAAAAATGTAAATAATAATAATAATAATAATGTTGAAGTAAAAACTGATTTCTGCAAAATATTCACAATTGTCATTTAACAGTCGGGTAGTGACTAAATAAAATGGAGTTTTGTTGGACATGAGATGACACACCATGTTTGACAGACACACCACAAACACACCATCTCCACTGTGAAGCATGGTGGTGGCAGCTCATTCTTAGCATCTAGCTAAAGCTATACAGAAATGAAAGTGGATGTTCTGGAGTGGCCTAGTCAAAGACCAGGCCACAATTCAATTGAGAATTTGTGGCTGGACTTCCTTTGCACTGAAGAATGGAGGAAAACTGCAGCATTAAAATCCATAGCATGACTGAGATCTATCCACACAAACTCCATGCTATGATCTACTAAATACTGACTTGAAGGGGATAAATATTTACGTAATCACTTTTTTAAATTTTATATTAAATATTTGTATTGAGTTGCCCTTATATTGTAGAAATATGTATTTATTTTAACATTAAATGAGTTTTCTAGTAAATTATTTTGTTAAAACAGCAAAATTTTGTTGATCAGGATAAATTTTTAAAAGTAATAAAAGGGTAAAATGTCAAAGGGAGCGAATGGAGTGGGGTGCAGTTATGCCAGACTCTATTCTTGGATAGTGAGTTGAACCAAACTCTGTAATGTCCCACACTTTGAATATTGTTTTGTGAATTAACCCTGGTTAAACTTCTCCAGAACTTTCCTTTTGACCTGTTGGCTGTGGTCCTTGTTTTTTGTGATGCTTTATGTTCACCAACATTTTCTAACAAACCTCTGATGCCTTCACAGAACAGCTGGATTTAAACCGACACGTTCACTATTTAGATGACTTCTGTAGGCAATTATTGCATTTGGCCTTATTTACTTGTATTCCAATTCATATAAGCAAGCCAAACTTCAGAATTTCATTTATATTTGTTTTACAATATGGTTTTAATTTGACAAAATGTGAAAATTAAAACCTCTTTACAAATGACTGTCATGCGTAAGTCTACTTTGAGTCCAGTTTGCAGCAAATCAAAAACTCAACATGCCTCTGGAAACATGCTTCAGTAAAAGTGTACAACCCACTGAAAACCATTCCCTTCATTATCATACTCAAATAAAAGTATTTTTCTGAAAAGATGCACATGATACATTCTTGCTCGAAGCCTTTCACATCCTGAACGAGGTGAAGTTCATTTCAGGCGCCTCAACTTAATCCTGCCTAAGCCTGTGTAATTGGTAATCGGAATTTGAGCAGGAGAGCGAGACGTTTGTGCTGACGCATGCTCGGCTGATAGAAAGTATTAACATAAAAAGGGAAACTCACATCATAGCGCAGCATAATTCGGCGCACAGGGGCGCAGGGGGGGGAACTTGATAAAGTGCTGAAGCCCTTACGGTGGGGACACCTTGGGAACCGAGGCGACGGCGGCGACGGCGAGCGCATTTTGTGTTTGAAAGTCAAAGAGAGAGCATGAAGAGAGGCCAAGTGCTCCAGCAGAGCCCCGCGCTTCATCTAAAAGCAAACCTCTCGGCTGCAAAGATAAGGCCAGAAGCAGCAGCGGCAGATATATTCTCCGGTGCTTTTTCATGAGAAGTGACTGCACTATTAAAAAGGCCTCTCTGCCCACCGAACCCACTGAGAAAAGCAGATAATACGCAGAGCTGCAGGGAGCCGAGAGCAAACAGCTGCTTTCACAAAAGATTACAATTGGTGATAGTGATGCAGCAGCGAGGGGGTAAACTGACCTAAAGAGGATGAAAGAACTTTCTTTTGTTGTCGGAGTGCAAGTCTTTTGTTCCCATTAGTGATGCGAAGGTTATTTATTTAAGAGTAGAAAGCCGAGCGCTTTGTCTTCAGTTCAGCTTTTAACAAGCTCAACGTTGCATCCTTTGGTTCACTTTTTTTAATCTGCAATCTGCACTTTTACTCAGCAAAGATTTAAAATGTATCCTTATATATATTCCTGCATGTTTGCCAGCTTCTTAATCTAGAACAAGGCTGGAACTTTTCATCTAAATTGTTGCCAGAAACTGCGCAATTTTTCTCTCTCTCTATTTGTCAGAGCAGCGCTTTTAAGAAATTGATATCTTTCTCCACAGGAAGAGGGCAGCAGAGCGCTACAGGACGTCTTTCAGCATTTTACGCCTGCCTCACATAGCCGCTGCGCAACAATAAACCTCAGACCAAAATGATTTGACCTCTCAATTTAGCGGACAGCGCGCGGCGTGAGCGCCGGACTGCGGTCCTGGGCCGGCGCAGATGAAACACTGGAGCAAATCATCAGATGGACAGATTTGATTGTGTGATGTGTAGGAGCATTGAAAGTAGGTTATCACTGCCAGAGAATGTGACAGGCCTGTTATGATTCAAGACTGATGATAAATGTAATCAAGTGGAGAGTCCTGCTGAGAGTCACAACCCAGGGATGATTGAAAATGGTCCATGGGTTGTGACAGTCGTCTATCGGCTGACAAAAAAACAAATGTATCCGTCTGTCACATTAGCTGACAGCTCTATTTGAAAATTCTTCAAGTCAGAAGTTTGGTGTCTTACGAAACAAAAAAAGCTTCAACCTTTTCACATTAGGATTTTTCTCACGAATGAGAATTTAAAACATATTGTATGTTGTATGCACTAAATAAAACGCAAGTGGCTTTAATGTCAGCGTTAAAGTATAAATCTTTTAGAGAACATGGAAAGAGCGAGGCACACGTACAAACCAACCAAAACAGAGGAATCCGAGCGAGAATTAATCTAAGAAGCACTAAAGTGGCCAATGCTAACAATGGAGGATTAATAGTTGCTGTTAGCACAACAACTACTAGTTGTGAGTGCCACAAATTTGGCTTTTAGAAAACCATTGTTCAAAAAAAAGATCAGATAAAGGTCCTTTCTGCAGTTTTTGCCAGGCACATCAAAGATGTGGAAACAAGGTGCTCTGGTCAGTGGAGACCATAAGCAGGTAGGCCTAAACACAAAATGATTTGTGGTGGTGGAAAACTAACACTGTACACAATTCCCGTCATGAAACATAACAGTGGCAGCATCTTGCTGAAGGGATACTTATTTTCTAGCAAGGAAAGTAAAGCTATTCATAGCTGGTAAGAAAATGGAAGAATCTAAAGGTAGAATAATCGTGTTAGAAGACACTTTATATCAGGTGGTATAAGATATGATAAGGAGAAAATACAGACATTTGATTATTATGTGACAAAAGTTTGTTTTTTTTGGTTTAGGTGTTTCATATTTGGCCAATTGTGTCTGCTGTTGACAGAATAAACCTAGTTTGCAGATGTGGATAGACTGTGAAGACGGGCACCAAATGTGTTTTTCCTGTAATTGCAGCAAAAATGAAATGGATGCTGGACTTTTCAGATTTTTATCTGTGAAAATTTTACAAAACTTGCATCCTTTTCCTTCCACTTGTGGTGATTGAGAGAAAATCCCAATAAAACACAATTTCTTTTTTTCTTACTTTAAGATAATAAAATGTGAAAGATATTAAGTGGTGTAAGTACATAGGCACGTTTCTGTGTCAATGGAGAGGTTTTACCAAAAAATAATTGAAAATTCCCTCACATTTATGACAGTTTGCTCTGGACCTTATCACATTATTAAATCATCATTATGGCATCAAGCATCTATGAGTTATCACCCACAGCCTGCTGATTTAAGATGATGCTCAGCCCTCTGAGGTAAACCAATTATTTATGTGCTGTGGGCTCTCAGATTGTTGCGCTGTGGGAGATGCTGTGAAGTCATGATTCATTTCTGTTTTAGAGCACGAGCTGGGCTTTATCGCCTGAGGGGGTCCACGAATTCGTGTGAGACAGACTGAAGGTGGAGATGCACACAGACACAGTTGAGTTAAGCCTCTATGCTCAGTGCTCTGCACACCAGCATTCGCTTACATGCTTGTGCCAAGCCGCTTGTTCCAAATCTAGAGAGTTTGCTTCGCCAGATTTAAAAACTTCCAATTATGTCATAACATTGCAAAAAAAAAAAAAAAAGCCATCTTTTAGTTTTGCATATATTATATGTTGAGTAAAGCTGTTGCCCTGCTGCAAGAAGGCTATGGGTTCGATTCCCGGCCCCGGTCTTTCTGCATGGAGTTTGGATGTTCTCCATATGCATGTGTGGGTTTTCTCTGGGTACTCCTGTTTCCTCCCACAGTCCAAAAACATGACTGTCATGTTAATTGGCCTCTCCAAATTGCCCCTAGGTCTGAGTGTTAGTGTGCATGGTTGTTTGTCCTGTGTGTCTCTGTGTTGCCCTGTGACAGACTTTTTTTTTTGCCATTCTTTACCTCCAGAAAAGAATTTGTGTTGACATCTGGTGTGACGTTTAGAAAATGGTCTTCAGAAATAAATATGATTTCTAATCTATACAGGGGGTAGATATTTGGCTGAAACTCTGGAATATTTCTGAGAGCTTTCTGAAGTATTATTTGAAAGAAAAAGATGAAAAAAAAACGTTTATAAAAATCTGTATTTCTAGAACTGTAATTATCAGCAGAGGTGACAGAGGTGACAATAAAAACCTTGACAAGAACAAAAGCTTTGATTTAGCTATGATTAAAGTGATTTTCTTTTACTTTTAAGGGCATAATTACCTAGCAAATGTCTTTAATTTCCAAATGAAATGCGATAACCCTGTGTTAAAAGCTTATTCAGTTTATAGACTCATGAACACAAGAGCTAATAGAGTTGTACTAAAAGACTGGGTACTTATTAGTTTTTATTTCTGATAAAATATATTTTTCAAAACTAAAACACACAATCAATGAGAAAAGCACACAAATGTCATATGTGTTAAATTCCAAGTCAAAGTGGCAGAGCAAAATAGGAAAATGAGAAAAAAGAGAAAAGGCTTTCTACTTGTTACCAAAAACTAACTCTTCATTTATAATGTGTCACAAAAATGAAAACAGTGATGAAGCTGGATCAGTAATTTTTTCTCATTGTGTGTTCTCTAATAATGTGGTTGTGCAATTATTTCTGCCTTCTTTTGTGGAAAATGAAACTTTCATCTCTGGTCAAGTGAAAACATTTGACCAAACATTATCATACTGTCTCAGAATTATTTGATTATTAAAAACGAAATAAGTTAAGGACAGAGGGTGGAAAAGAAAGCTTGAAATAAAGTGAACAAAAACAGCTTGGAAAAAAAAAAATCATACCTCCATATTCCATGTGGCTGAAATGGAGCATAATGGAGTATAATGGAGTACCAGCAAACTGGTAGTCTCATCTCAGTGAGTTGTTGAACCATTCAGGCCCTAAAGCAAACGGTGGCTTGGTGAAGCACATATAGCTGTTGTCCCACAGCTCAAATAAATGGCTCATATAAGCATTGCTTTAACAAACATGACAGGCAGATGGAAGATAACAGGGCTGTCAAGACTCAACCTTGTTATCGTCTCCTGATTTCTTATCTGCAGCATATTAACAACAAAGGTCCCAAAGGAAAACTTCCAGTGCTGCGTTGTTCTTTAAATTGAGGTGGGTGAAACTATAATTCTACTGCAGCCAGGAAATGACTGTTCTGAAGAGGTAATTCTTGATTTGAAAGTTATTGAGCTACTTATGGAGTTATTATTTTTAGCTTTACTACCTGTTATTGATATGCACCTTTTGTTTAAAAATCAGTGTGTGATTTACAGCCACATAGTGCTATTTTATACCACAATATATGAACTACATTATCTTCAGTTGATATAAGCTGACACATTCAATTGACCTTTAAAGCAACTTTGCATTATAAGTGTCATTATTTACAAAATGTCACTTCATGATTACAGTTCTAAATATTAATAAAGACTTCTTTATGCTCATAACTGGTGTTATGTCCTATTTGTGACAATGCCATGTTCATCTTATGAACACCCCTTCAAATAAAGTGCTACCAAATGCAAAAAGAAATGTGACTTTGTGATTTAACGTTTTGAAATTGAGTCTCTGTTTCTTTAAGAAACTATTGCTCTTTTTGACACTCTGCCTTCCGGAAGTCATCACAACACCGCTCCTCCATTAATCCATTAACAAAATTTTTACCAGCGATTCTCTGAGAAGAAGCTTGTATAATGAGCTCGGCAGATGTGCAGTTCTACCAGGTGTTTGCTAAAAACTGCTGGTGCTCTGTGAGGCAAAAGCTCAGAAGCTTGGAAGCTGCAGCTCTGAAGAGGAACTTTGTCCTTGAAGGCAGCGCTCGGTCCCACAAGTTCATTTGCACAGATGAATTAGTGCCACGGGAGATTAAATGATTTCTCAAACATGCATGAAAGGATCAAATCAACAGTCCATGCAGGTTTCTGATGAAGAAATAACATTACAACATAATGCAAAACACAAAAATGTGGATTTTCCGAAACACCGCCTGTTTAATCTGCAGGGAAAACTTTCACAATGCTCAAGGTTTTTGAGATAAACCTATATATTGCAAATGTTAAGTTCTGTGATTTTAGCAGCAGTTCTTAAGTTTAAGTGATTATTGACCAGCAGTAGAAAATGTTTAAAAATATGTGTTGCTGTTTAAACGCATTAAAGTCAAATGGAAAGAGCTCCTTTACAATATAAAAGTTGGATGTGCCTTAGTGAAAGTGTCTGTTTGCCCAGTTTTAACATCCCTTTAATGCTCCTGTGGCTGCAATTTAGACGATCCAGCGTAGTTGTGTTAAATCTGAGTTTGGATTGGATAGGAGTTGGCATCAAAATGTCCACAGTAGTATGTCTATATAGGAAATCAAATGCTGTACTGAAAAGTGTCGACTTTTAAATATATCACTTTTAACTTCAGCAAAATTTTGACAGCATCATTAAACGGCAATTGAAATGCCAATTTTACCGATGACCTTTGTGTTCGTGAAGTTAAACCAGCGAACCGTGCAAGCTCATGAGCAAGACATCACCTTTAGACTCAGGTAAGGGAGACAGAATATGCTACAGAGCATTAACTTTGGTTCTTGCAGAAGACGTATAAAATTAGGAAGCCAACCATGGCTAAATTGCAGTTTTATGGTGCATTAGGATCATCATCCAAGGAGAAAAAGGAATAACACTTTCCACTGGCAGAGAGGGAGCTGAGTTGCCACAAAGAGGCACAGAGCCAGAATCCTCCAGGGGATAAAACCACTGAGATAGATGAAGGTTGCAAACAACAGATAATGCAAAAATATTTCAGCGACCATAAATCTCTCCTTTCAAGCTCAGACGTGATAGGCCTATTACTTTGGAGACCAAGTCTCTGATAACACTTGTGTCACTGCTCTAATATTTCCTTGCTATCTTCGGTAAACTTTTCCTGCTGTAGCAGGGGGATGAGAGAAATTACACATCATTGATTTCTTTTTTTTTCATTATTATTATTATCCACAGAGGCCAAAGCTTTCCTAGCACAAGGAGGCAGGAGGTGAGTTTACTGCAAATGAGCAAAATGTCTGAGGTTGTTGAGAGTCAAGTGCTGAATTGAAACAACTTGAATGTCATTACCTTTGAGCATCATTTCATTTCGATTGTATTCCAGTATTTTTTTTAGACAGATGCATGAGACTTGAATTGATGGCTTTCTAATGGACATCTGGCTGGCAACACAATTTGGAATACGGCACGGGACACGAGGAGCCTGATATGTGTTTTCACTGATTTATGAAGGAAGAGATTTTTAGTTGCAGTACTTCATGAAACAATTGGTTACAAGATGGATGATCTGTCCTTTGTCTCTTCAATAAAGAATGTCAAAAAAATCCACTCCTTCCCAAGTAATAGCATTCAATTAAGAGACTAACAGCCAAGGGAGAGCTGAAGTGGGTGATTAGTCATTATTGAACTACAATGATGATTTCATCCTACATTACAATGGGAGCACTACGGTCCTATTGTCTATTGAGACTTGAGAAAGAGAAGGAAAAGATCCAATTATAAGCAATGGACAAAGACACACAAAAAATGTGTAGAGCTGGCAGTAAAGTGATTAAGTTTCTGCTTTATTTGGAAACTAGAGATAAATCAACACAGGACAATATGCAAGGAAAGCTACTGGAACTCAGAAAACAGTGAAAGCAAGTATTTTAGACAAACACCACAACATAGGAGGCACTATTTAATAAGGTACTAAGTATTGTACAAGTAAGTAACTTACTGTTTACGATAAATAAATGTAGCTATTTATGCTAAACAATTTTGTCTGTAAATAGCCAACATGTTTTTTTTCCCTTTCTAACTCTTGGGAAGTCGGTGTAGGTCTCCATGTCCTACACCGACATGGAGACCTACCATTGACCTGTAACATTCATCTGTGTCCCTGCTTCAACACACCTGGATCCCCTCCTGAGCATGTCCTTCAGCTCTGCAGGAGTCCAGTAACAGTGGGTTCAATTGATTCAGGTATGGTGACATTAGGATGCATTTATATTTTTGTAAAATTACAAAAAAATATTTCTACAAAAATGTGTGTCCACACAACAAGTTGCAGCGCCACAGAAAATGATGTAGAGAACAATCCAAAAAACACTGAATTATGTGTTATTTTTGAGAGTTAGGTGCATGTTAGATAGCGGGAGATAGAGCTTCATTTTTGTCATTCATTTAAAAACAAATCTACGTCTCACATGGCTACATGGAAACATAAAGCCAGTGTTTTGAAATGTGTCCATTGGAAACTGATTTCAAAAATGATAATTTCTCATGTCCCAAGATGCTCAATCCATGTGGATCAACAGCCTAGACTTTGTGGACAGACCTAAAAGTATCTCTGTGTAGATGGGGACTAAATGTAGCAGGATAGAAGATCTAAAAGACTAGAGTTGGGGAGCTCTTGTTCAAGGTCACTTCTATGTTGTTTCTGCAAAAAAATCCATCACATTTCTGTCACAAACAGTCCTTTTCAAGACATAACCTCCTTAAGGCAAAGTGAGCCTATAAAGGAACACACACTTTAAAATGGATGTAAAGGGCTGAAGTGTGCCAAGACAGAAGAGATTACTGGACTTTAGCTGTGGACGGAATTGACGGATGGATACTTCATTGATCACAGAAGGGACATTTATTTACTTATACAGTGGCTTTGCAAAAGCATACAACTTGAATCTTTCTGTATTTTGTCTCATTACAACCACAAACATAAATATGTTTCTTTGAAATTTTATGTGAAGAACCAACACTAAGTGGTATGCAGTTGTGAAAGGGGATAAAAGATTATACATGATACAAAACTTATTTTTTACAAATAAAAATACTGAAAACTGTGGTGTGCAAACATATTAAGCTCCCCTGAGTCAATACTTTGTGGGACCACCTTTTGCTGCAGTTACACTTGCAAGTCTTTCAGGATATTTCTATACCAGCTTTGCACATCTAGTGACTGAAAATTACCCATTCTTCTTTGTGAAACAGCTCCACCTCAGTCAGATTAAATAGAACACATTTGTGAACAGCAATTTTTCGATCTCGGCACAGATTCCCGATTGAGTCCAAGTATAGACTTTGTGTCTGTCTAAAAGCACGAATATGTTTCGTTTTAAACTACTCCCTTATAGCCCTTTCTTTATGTTTGGGGTGGTTGTTCAGTTGCTGGAGTCTTCTGTAGACTCCATAAAGTTTTCTTCCAAGACTGCCCTGTATTTAGCTCCTTTCTACTTTGACCATGTTTCCTGTCCTTGCTGAAGAAAAGTAACTCCAGATCATGATGCTTCTACTACCATATTTGACAGTGGGGATGGTCTGTTCAGAATGATATGACATATCACTCTCTTTGCATTTTGACCAAAAAATTAACATTTTGTCATCTAAATGACAAAATGAAAAAAAGCAACACCAGTTGAAAAAGTAGACAGCTTCCAACCAATGTCCTCAGAATACAGATCTCTGACTTCAACTTGGTTGTGAAACAGTGCCAGCAGAAAGTGCATTTTCTAAGGATACTGAAGCAAATGTCACTCCCTATCAGCACCCAAACAGCATTCTGCAAATCTGTGGTTGAATGTAACAAAATTTAAATAAATATTTGTTTGGAGTATCTGTGATGAGTTGCTTCCAATGCAATTTGGTTTTGTAAAATTGCTGACAATTTATTAATGTCAATATTTCTGTCCATCTTGAACTTAATGTCAAAGAAATCCGACAAGAACAAAAACACCCAGCGTTTATGAGGATAATTTTATCTTCTGTCGTTTCAAATTCCACAGTCTATCACAGCCCCGTAATTTTTTTCTTGGGGATAATTAGGATCATGCAGCTCCGTACGGGTGGCTGCCTGAGATCCTGCTGATGAACATGAAGGGGAAAAAATAGATGTGAGGTAAGTTGTACCTTTTGTCGTCTCTGTACCATTCAAACTCCGGTGTGGGCACGGCGGCAGCCTCACACTGCAGGGTTCCCAGGCGGCCCACCGGAGGCTCTGAGCTCTGGGTTTTCCTTATTGACGGAGGATCTGCAAAGTCACAGACCAAGAAATCACATTTACCCGTAGCATTTTGTTTTATCTGAAAGAAAAACCTGCCACAATTAAAAGTAAGTTTTAAAGTTTTTTTATTAAAACGTGTAGATTTTACCATATAGAATAAGCTATTCTACTGAATACTAAACAACATCAAAGGCATTTCATTAAGAACTCAGTGATGGAGTCAGAGACTGTTTCTTATATAAAAAGCCTTTAAGCTCATTTCCATCGTAAAAAGTGGATATAAGATCAAATTCACTTTATGAGATTTTTTTTTGCAGACCTTTCTTTAAAGCTCATATCAAGTTCTAACCCATCAGTACCACACAGTACTTTGCTAAAGCAAAGGAGATTGTTAAGGTTTGGACATAACAAATGGACCTTTGACAAAACGCCCCATTTTAACAGGTTTATTAGTATTCATCGTGCACATATCTTTACAAACAATTGCCAGCAAAGCTTTCCAAATGGATTTATGTCCATCTTCCATTTAAGATTAAATTCCAAAAGAATGCTTAATATACACTGAAATGTTCTCCTATCTGGCACTCAGACCTGGTGTGAGTACAACTTGGGCAAACAGCCACATGTGATTTGTTCAGATCAAAGGGAATTTTTGAATACCTTGAGGAGTAATTAGTTTAGTGATGCCTCATGAGCCGTCTATCAAACCCCGAAGAGGTTTGATAGACGTAATAATCCGTAATAATATGGACCACTGAAAGGAGGTAATTATCCTCTTTTTGAAATTCTAAGTGTCTATTTAAATGACGATGTGGTGGGTGAGACCTGCCATAGAAGTAATAGCGGCAATCAGTGCAAGGCATCTCTTCCTTTTTTTTCCACCTGGTTTCATTTTGGGAACGACAGAGGAGTGGCTACAGAACCTTGAAGACATCTTTAAGTTCTTGCTTCGATTTACTTTGCATCAATTCTCTATAAAATTCAATAATAAATGTGGAAAAAAAAATATTCATGAGCGTTCAGAAAGCATTTAACGTGCAGCCGCTTCTTGCTACTTACAGTTGACAACAACGTTGACATATTTGACATCGGGTGTGGCGACATCGTTGCTGGCTTTGCATTCATAACGACCTGCTTGGTTTCTCATGATGCCTATAATGTCCAGGTACTCCTCGCCATCCAGCGGCTCGGCTGTGGAAAGATGGAATCGATGAGTGACAGAACAAGACAAGGAAGAAACGTGAGAATTAATTGAAATAAAAAGAGAAAAAAAACAAGTAAATAAATGGCAACACCTTCGAAAGACATCCATGTATGACCTTTATGACTCATGTAAAGATGTGTTTTTTACTAAACTACAGAACAAGAGCAAATATCATGCAAGAGAACAACTGACAAAACAATATTTGTAAAATAAATGTCAAACCAGGATTCGTAACTGTTCTTCAGCTTTTGCTTAACAGCAATATGTCTTTTTCTATAATCAAAAATTCTTCATAGTTTTGAGATGTTTAGATCAGAAGTTGAGGAAGAACACATTTTGAAAAAAGAAATCAACCAACCAAACATTATTTATAGAGCACACCCAAGTAACCTAGACCCATTCGAACTGTTGACATCTAGATGCTAAGAAAAAGACAACAACAAAAAAAGCTCAATTTCCTCAGGTTTCAGAGTCTATAGGAACATCCAGAAACAACCGAAGTTCTGAGCACAAACTTATATTGCCAACATGTTTGTGTTAAGCGCCACAGGGAGGCCTCAGCAAGGAGCCCATTAATCAGATAAGCAGCCAAGAGGTTCAAGATTAGAGGAGCTGCAAAGATCATTAGCCTAGGTGGGTAAAATATGTTGACAGGATAACTTGTATCCACTTCACAAACTGGTAGAAAACTAACGGAGCAAATGAACAAACATCCCCACTGGTAGCATGATGGTGTGGTAATGTTTTACTTTACCAGGGACAGGAAAGCTCGTCAGAGAAGATGGATGTAACACAAGTGTGAAAAGTGTGAGGCAATGAATTACATAGGACCACAGATTCCCTGGTTTTAGATATGTTAGAATGGTCCAGTGAAAGTCCAATCAAACAGTTGCAATACTTGGAAAAGTATTTTTAGCAGATCTTAATCCGATTTAACTGAGCTGGAGCAAAAACTGGATTCTTAAAATTTGCAAATATGGTACAGACACAACAGCAGGTCTGTGACTGTAAATACAGGAAAAGGTGATTCGTTCAAGATTTGAGAAAAAAAAAAAGGCTTGGGCTCTATATACACTTTTCCAAACTTCTTAGTCATGGCAAGTAATAGTGAAGAATCCCTTTGTGTTCTTAAAATGACAAAATGTGAAATGAGCATGACTACTTTTGATAGAATTTTTAAGATGGAGATTTAGATTGTTTAAAACACTGAATCTCAAGGTTTACTAAAGTCATTTTTCAGGGTGACTTCAGTAAAAAGTGATAATTTCACAGTTTGTGGTGAGATCAGATAGGATGGTGTCAGCATGAAGATGTCAGATTGTTTTGCGCACACGATGGAGGACACCACTCTTGATCAATGACAGTCTTGTCTCTCTTTTGTTGTCATGACACACACATCAAGCCACTAAAGCGTTGGTCTGAAAAATAAAAAAGAGTTTCTATTGAAAGGGTGAAACATCCACACACACACCATGACAGTCACTAGACGTATGCGAAGTTGATATGCTGGAGAGGTTTATTGATTTCTCATAGCTGAATAAAGAACGTCTTACACAGACCCCTAAACTCCACATATTCATGTCATTTCACTCGAGTAGCAATTCAGATTCATTCAGCTGACACTGAAAATCTTGACATAACGTCTTCAACCACTAATAGCTGATTTTTTAAATAGCTTCTTTGTAGTAAATTAACAAAATGTAGAGACTTGCAAATGTCAGACAGAAGGGCACAAAGGGCAAAGTAAACCAGAGCTACTGCCGTAAGAAATCTGAGTACTTGTTTCATGTTCAATGCAGCTAATTACCCACTTGAAGCACAGTAGTTCTGCTTCCTTGACATTTGATTAAAAAAATTCAGTGTCATAAAGTCAACGTTTAAAGAAAAGTCTGATTCTAAAAAGACTGTATTTCTTTCTAAGCTGTGACATATTAGAGACAGGTAGGTGGGTCAGAAGGCTTAGATCAGATCTTTCTTCATGAGTTGCCATGTAAACTACACTCAAAGAATGATCTTGAAATATAAAAATAGCATTTAACGTTAAGACCTCATCATATCATTATTCGTGATATGACGATCTGTGTGTTTTATGCTAACATTTGAATGAGGTCTACTTGTGATCTATAGATATCCATTCTGGAAATATTTCAACCTGTCAGAAAAGAGATTTTTTATTTTTTACAACGGCTAATGCTTAGTAAGTAATCATCTCTTTGCAATCCATGGACAGCATTGTAGAACTCATGGTGTTTCTCAGAAGATACAATTATATGCATAGAGATAGGAGATGGTCTCCAACGAGCCAGGAAATTTAATAATGGCTATAACACCGACTGATACTTCTCTTAATCTAAGAAAATAAGAAAGGAAGAAAATTACACTACAGAATTATTTGATTTAGGATTTATCAAAGCTGGGAAACTATATTGCCAGAGAAGTAGAGAAGGAATGAGTTTCTCTTTAAGGGGGTGAAATAACCACAAACAAAAGCAAAAAACACCCCTATAACTACAACCCTAAAATGTCAGTCAGCTTGACTTTTCTACATGCCTTCAGATAATATCTCTAAAATAAGGCGCTGCCTTAGGGACTGAAGCAGCAAAAAATCTAAGCTTAATGATAAAATGGCGGTCAGCTGATAAAATATCATTTCATGCTGATTGAAAGATCAGCAGGATCAGGATCAAAGTTTGCAGCACCTCTCTCTGGATGAACTGTCAGACTAGCATGATCGGGGAGGTTAAATTGAAAATCTGTTGCCATGGAAATTCTATTGAAGTCCAATCTCGTCTTCAGCACTTTAGCTCGGTGCTGGATAAAGAACGGGAAAGGACCAGGTGATCACCATGATCAAAGCACAGAAATAGAGAAGACAGGGAGGGAAGATAATCTAAATCAGAAACGATGAGAAAGTTGGGGAAAAAAGCAATACATTTATTCTTAGTAACTCAATTTGCAAAGAGAGAAAATTATCAATCATGATATAGGTGGGAAAAGATGTAATGTCCAAAGAAACAATCGGTTACTAAATATCAGCTGTGTTTTCTTTTCCCACCAGGGAATACAACTGCCTGACGCACATAATCAATGCCTAAAGGTGTCTTTCTAATTAAGAGTAATGAAGATAGATTGCTTAATCTTGTCTGTAAGGGAGCTGATTTGAGTGTGTGTACAGCACCGATAATACACATACATGTCTGTGCTGCGTGAGGAGGAGTGTGGTGAGCACACAGAGCTTTCATGCATGAGCTGATGTGAAGACTAATTTCCTTGCAGGTTTGCATGAACCACCAAATGGAGCTGCTGGTTCAAAGTATGCACATTAAACCCCCCTCCCATGAATCCTGCTCTTGCACCATATGTCAACGTTACATCGTCACATTTCCATGCTAATCAGGGTGGAGAAAAGTGAGTAGGTGTCAGAAAAAGGAAGAGCACGTTAGGCAGAGGGGAGTGAAAAGACTGGTTTTTAGACCATATGTTCTTCCAAAAGAGGCAGACCACATCACTAATTATCTGCTCATGCTGATGTTAACCATCTGTAAACAGTATTCATACCGCTTGAACTTTTCACATTTGTTACATTATAACCAAAAAAAAAATCACACTTAATTTTTTTTAAATTTTGTGACAGATCAATGCTATCAAGTCTAAAACATATATATGGTTTTCACTTTTCTTCATAATAATTTATAAATCAAGAAATTGTGAAGTTCATGAGCTCCCATCATTTATTTAATCTGATACAATGTATTAGTAATTTATCAGATAGAGAACATTACTGACCAAACAACATCATGAATATCAACTTTGTGTAGAATTCTGAAGCTGATTTGATTGTAAGAAATTATTCCAAACTTTGTTCAATTAGCTAAAAAAAATAAATAAAAATGAATACAAAGAACAGGACACAACTGAAAAGTGACAAAGTGACGGTCGTCCACTTGAACTCACCCACTGGGCATGGAGAGCATAAATCACAAAAGCAGAAAAAAACCCTCACATGTAGGCGCTGGACAGATAAAATGTGTTATTGGGAGAATCTGTCAATAATTTCAGTAGTGAACTCTACAAATTTCTCTCTACAAAGTTTTAATCGAAGGAAACCCAACAGAAGTTTGGCTTGCATTCGCAACAAGTCATTTAGAAAAAGCAACAAACAGTATGCATTCTGGAGAGATGAAACTGAAATTGAAGCTTTGGGCCTACAAGCCACACACTATGTGTTAAGGAAACCTAGCATTACACAGCACTGATTAGCAGGTGATGCTGGGGGAAAACCTGTTAGACTTCAAAAGACCTGACAGTTTGAAGTTTACTTTCAGCATGACATACAGCCAGAACTCAAATGGAACCATATTCAAACTCAATTCAATATAAAAAAATATACTTTATTTATTCAAAGGAAAATTAAATGTTGCAACAATCCTGAAGAGGATTCTGACTGAAGACAGTCCCACATGAGTGTCATTACATGCTGACAACTCAAATATCCAAGCAGCAGGGACGATACTTCAAAATAGTATGTACTGAATGTCACCAACACCTGTTGTCAAGCACTGCTGATCCATCACATTTGTTTTTACCACTCCTCTTTAAATTTCTGTCTAATTGTGAGGTAGATTAGAAAGTGAGGTAGAGAGAGACAGGAGTCGGAGGGATATGATTGTTGCCCATTAAGATCTTCCTCCTATCTGGTCATTGGTTCTGCTATGCTTCCATTAAGTGTCCTTTAAACTCCTCTGAGATCTAGGTGTTATTTGAGCCTTTGAGATGCTAATCAGCTGCTTCAAGTTGTAAAAACAACGTTGTTGCCACAACTGTCCAAAAGTAAAAAAGTAAGATCAAAAGGTACAGAACAGCCAAACCAGAGGAAGAAATTGTTGTAAGAAGCAGTGCCTCAACCCAAAAGAAAGGATGGATGAAACTATATGAATTTGATCAAATAAACTTGGGACTGTAATATGAAACCCATCTCCTCATAAAGTTCAAGTGATACAACTCATTTTTCAAGGCACTGTATGACTCAGATGTGAGTGAAAACTGACTGATTTACAACTAGAGTAAACATTACACTTGGTTATCATCAGCATAGCATAATTAGTGAAATGTTTGCAACTGCATCCTAATTACCAAGGAAATCAAGGGTGTGAAGGCAGTGGGAATTTAAATGCTGTTATATATATTTCTGCAATGTGGTCATTTAAAAGCCATGTGCTAAATAAATGATGATACATTTAACTTGAACTGAAAATGTATTTTCAGTTGCACTACATCAAGTCTACATAATTAACCATCAAACCGTGGGAACTAAAACTTTTTGCTACTTTATCTGCTATCAGTTCAGTATGTTGCTTTCAAATCATCACTCCAGCCAATAATGAATCTGTGAAATGGCAAATAAATTACTAAGATCACGATTATGTTCGTGGTTCATAGAATCCATGCGTCCAAATCAATATGAGAATGTTGGACAGGAGGTCCCAGTTCTTACACGTCCATGGTGCATGCTTTAGAAAACATTTATTACAAAAGGAGGGAGATATTCTGAAACATGTTGCAAATGCTGAACAATGCAACTATTTTTCACAGCATGAGGAGTCCTCTTTTTAATATTTGCTTTTTTAATTCTACGTGGGTTGTCAGAATTCCCAACAGGTTTCATATCTGCTGGAATCCTCATCTCATATCTGATGCTCTCTACAATATCCAGATTATTTTTCCCGCAGTGCAATGCTTAGTTTCTTTTTCCCCATCTTTTGATAATGCAGTCTCTCAGTGAACAGCAGCTATCTGCATTAACACACTCCGGCCCCTACAAGCCACCACAAAAGCATCTCCAACACTACAAAGATTACATCTTTGCTCCAATTGTTCTGACTCCTTTCCCTTTCTATAAACATTAACTGTACTTTTTGCTTTACAGCCACCAGTGTTTACATGCTGACTGGAAGCTTGGCATTTTAAGCTGTGTAATTGTATCATAACATTTTTAGAATTCAGCCCAAAAATTATGATAATGAGAAATAAAGAATTGTAGACACAAATATTTACAAAATAAATTACATTTACTACACATTAAATGCTAGTAATATAGGAAGAATTTATGAAATCAGATGGTATTTTCTAATTTTATGTCATTTCCATAAACCAGACATATGCCTGACATTTAAAATGAGGTTCTGCACATTCTTAATTTTTTAAACATTCTGAAGGTGTAAAGATATGCGGAAACAGTTTGTTTAAAGAACACAGTTATTGATGCACAGCATATTACTTATTACCTGTCTTTAGTGTTAAGAGGCACTTTTGTGTTAAAGCGCCTACACATCATTCATAAACCAAGGATGTGTTTCAGAATATTTTTTGTGTCCGCTGTGCAAAAAGAACGTTAAAACAAAAACTAGATCCTCAGTGAACAAAGGCAAAAACAAGACTATAATTCTAAGTATTACTTCAATCACAGCAGGAGTGTTTGGTTCAGGCCAAAGATCTTGTCAGGACAAGAAACTCATATCCTTTCTGATGCATAGCTGTGCAAATATTGGAAGAAATAAAATTGAATCTTTTCAGCGTGAATAAAGTTCAGGGCACAGCCACAGATTCAGAATGAAAAACGTGGATTTTAGGTGGCCTTGTAAAAGCCTGACTGAATTTAATTCCAAATCACATTCATGTTGCGTTGAGTTTTAAAATCAGGCAGAACATGTAAGAGCAGCTTAAATATTTCAAGCTTCACTGAATGTGGAAGAGTCATAAAAAAACTCAGAAATGTCTACGAAGGACGAAAAATATGGAAATTTGTTAATAAGAACTGCTTCACAGGCCAAGGCTGCACTTACTTTTCTATTCAACATGATGAAAAATCTGTTGCTATTCATGTTGCATGTTTCACAAGGTTCATTTCCAAACTAATTTATGATTTTTACCGTTATTTGTGGATTCTCCTCTTACAAAGCAAGTTTTCTTTCCCAGATTTTTGAAAAAATACTTTTCATTTCATAAATGTTACTTACAGAAAATGTTTTTTTAAATCCTTTCCAATTTAAACACTCACAAATGTGACTCTTTAATAAAAAAAATTGTTGTCACAAGTTGAACAACTTCCAACTTCTTGTGTATATAAACTAACATTTAAAGTTCTCACTTATATAAACCACTGAATCATTAGGATACAAAACTGCGTATTGTCAAGACAATCATTAAAAAAGTAAACCTAATAAAAAGTTGATCAAATCCAGTAACTTTAATCAATGAATAGAAATAACATTTAGATGATGCTGATGTACATACTTAGGAAAACTGGGAATGTTGTAGCTTTGCTAAAATGCAGTCATTTTATCCAACCACAGGTCCACATGCAGTTACGTCACCTTTACACTTCAAGCTCTTCTAAATCCTGCAACTATGTTGAGAATACATAAAAATTTTTTTTTCAATATTTATAGAACAATATTTCTTTCATTTAGTTCTACATGTTGTTCATCAACTCTATGTTTCTCTTTACAGTGGTTGCAGCTTAGTGGAAAGGCTTTTTTTGTGTTTTCAATGTTTTACTGACATATGGTAACAATCTTTGGACACTTAGTTATTGGGCGGGTAACAATATTTTGCTTCCTTTTAATAGACTTCATATTCACCATTGAAATAAGCCCATTTCCTGATGATGAGGGTGAAAATGCCACTTTACTTGTTGGACTCCAGAACAATCTGAGGTGGAAAGTCTTGTTTCAGGTGTTGTTGAAAGGTACTACCTCAAATCTGAGCGTCCCTTTGGGTGGAAGTGCTCAGAGTCAGAAGCACATGATATGAAAACAGCAAAGTGTAATTGGAAACCATGTGATGGATGAGAATTACAGGAAACATCTTTGAATGATTACGTTGTACAGTAAAGCAGCACTACGGCACCCCTGCAGAAAAATGATGGCATGAATGAGGCACATTAGCCAGTCTGTCTTCCTGTCCATTACCATCTGAAAGCTTGTGGAAATTGCCTTGAAAATTATATAAAAGTCATGAGTTTATCACTTTTTTGCTCACACTACAGAATGTGAATGTCCTCGTGAAAGCACATAAACTCTCTGTGATTACTTTAAGAAAACAAAAGTCCTGAGCAGTTCTCCATGCTGGTGGTTTACTCCTTCTTGGACACTGAGAGCTGCCTTCTCCCCATCCATTGTATATTTGAAAGACTTTCAAGCCTTTTGAAAATGCAGCCGCAGCCTTAGGACGGGATCTGTGAAGAGCTTAGCATAGACACAGTACACTTTTACAAATGCCTGCTGGATACAGATTTGCGTTGCACTGGAAATTTCAAGTTGGCAGGAACAACAAAAACTTTTCCATGTGAATTCAAGCACTCTATAGGGATAACTGAGAGAGGCCATCTTGGATGGGAACAGGAACTGCGTAGCAGATGTCCAAGCATTTTCCTGCAGAGTGGACCAGATAAGGGAGGAAATGGGGATCGGGGGAGAGCAACGAGTTGTGCTCTTTTGCATTTCCTCATGCTTTATTCATTGCATCTCTTTACCACAGTGCGAAACATTACATTTATTTTCCAAATGCTAATTTATGTTAAACAGATGTTTGAGAAACTTCAGAGTCACAGACCCCGGGACATTTATTTTTGTTTGTCTGCATCCTTATGATGGTGTGTGTGTGTGTGTGTGTGTGTGTGTGTGTGTGTGTGTGTGTGTGTGTGTGTGTGTGTGTGTGTGTGTGTGTGTG
>CAEGAF010083592.1:0-27529 GCA_903067075.1 Micropoecilia bifurca | reverse complement strand
TTTGATTCATTTTGTCCAGCTGTCCACTTTCAGTCTGTGTCCAACCAGAGCAGGTATTGTGTAGTTGGTGCTTTTAATCTGTTTTCAGTTAAATTCATTCAGTCCAACTTTATAACTGTCACAAAATGTCACCAAAATCACTCTGTCCCTCTAAAATTGTTCAGAAAATCGCAAAAGTGTATTGAATTGTATCGTTTGCTGAATATCGCGATCATATTGTGGGCAGAATATCATGTATCGTATTGGTAGATTATTGAATCACTACAGCCCTACAACCAAGCGGTCTTCCTGAAGTGTGACAGTAAAAACACTTGTTTTGTTGCGACCACATCAACATCAGGTGGAGCCACGCGGCTGCGACGGACCGGCAGCCGTACGCGTGTCTGCGCGCCTTTGCACGCAGGCAATTAAGCCTCCCAGTGGTAAACAGCAGCTCTCTGCTAATGTATGGCTCCTTTCACATGCAGCATGGCGCAGAGCGGGCAGGCGGTCCCGGCCGGCCGCAGCTGTGACGTCTCATATGTGGAGTGTTGTTGATATAAGGAGGAACACCAGTGGAAAATTGGAGCTGGAACTGGTGGGGCCAGACTTGTGACTTCCTGATAGGAAGACAGCGCAGGCTGACCCATATTTGTTTTGTTTAATGGAGATATTTATATCTGCAAAGGTCTGCAAGACCACAAAAGTGTTCCTAAAGTAAAAACTTTGGCGTAAAAGCGTCAACTGGAGTTATGAATTGTACTCCACTAAGTGGAGCACTACTTCAACATATCTTTACTCAAGTAAAAGTAAAAAATAGCCATCAAGGGAATTACTGAAAAAGTATTTGGTAGCAAGTTAACTCAAGTACTGAGTAACTGATCAAATTATCAATCAATTGATAGTGAGAAATTACATCAACAGACAGAACAAAATTTTAAAATATGTGGAAATGATGGTATTTTTCGCACAAACAGCAAAATCAAACAAAATATTTATTTTCCAAATCAGTTTCTTTCAATAAAAAACAAACTTTTGGTTGAAATTTGCTCTTTTCCCCCAGTGGGTACATAATGAAGAACTTACTCAAGTGGGAGTAGCGACACTTCATAATAAAATTACTCAACTAAAAGTAAAAAGTACAGTGTAGTAAAAAGTTGTTTTTTTTTTTTTAAAGAGGTCACTGAACTAAATGTAACTATTTGCTCTCCAACTCTGGCTTTAACCAACAGAAACTAATGGAACTGGGTTAACTTTCTCTAAGCTGCCACACAAACTCCTCTAGGCCTTTTGCAAGCTGCTACAAGCTGCACCAAACCAGAACTCGGGTCAAAAATACACAAAGGAGAGCGGCATGTGGGTTAAACTAGACGGTCTACTTTTAAAACCGAGCGGAAGTGTGACACAGCCCCTGGATGCTGGAAGTCATTAGGAGGGAATACAATGTTCAGGAGTCAGAAATAGGTGACAATGACCCGCTGGTCTGAGCCGTCCTCTAAAAATAAAGATGGAGTCATGAAAATAAGGAGGCTCGATTCAGAAAGATAAAGTTTTCACTCCTTCATGCGAAGATCGAGCTTCTTTTCGGCTCCTCCAGAGCAGCTCGGGATATAAAAAGGCACCTTCAGCTGCAACGAGATGGATGAAGCCACATTTCTAATTACGACGTTGTGTTGCGGCGAGGCATTCCCCTCTTTAAGCGTCTATTATGGGCCGCTGGATCCCGGCCTGCCCGAGGTCACCGCAAAGCGCTCCTGACTAAACTGAATTTAAGAGCACCTAAATGCACAATGGGGGGAAAATTATAATCATTTCAGCAAAATCGGTGGTGTCACAGAAAAATGGGAGGAATGTTAACTGTAAGAGCCGTAAGGTCTGCTTGATCCTCAGGTGGAAGGTGGCTCCTTTTTTTTTTAAAGCTCGTCTTTCTGGAAGTGGGATTCATTTGAAAGCTTTGTAAACAAACAGACAGCATTTTTCCTTCCTCTTATTGAAACTATCTCCAAGTTTGCCTCTAGTTTCTGCAGGAGATCCTGTCTAACTGCAGGATTTTCAGTCATTCAGCTTTGATTAGTGGAACTAATGCAATTTGAATGGATCAATCAAAAGTTATATAGTAATAAAAATAGAATTTCAACTTAAAATGGTAAAATGTTAGTGCAAATATAGTCATTTTGGCCCAGAAACCACACATTTGTTAGCAATCACACATCAATTCACACCAACTTTAACAACTAACAGTTTTTCTAAATGCATCTCATAGATTAATATGAATAAATGTAGTTATGAAAGCTTTTACCACAATTACCACAATTACTAGTAGTAGTAGTAGTAACCACAATTACTACTATATACCAACTTAGAATTATTCTGGTTTGATCAGAGGGCACAGTCTGGTATTTCAAAGGAATCAGAACCAAAATAAACTGTTAAACATTGGTTAAACGGATGGATGTGAATTGATTTCAGGCAACAAAATGGGTGGAGGATGTTCAGAAATCATATTCCTAATGACCAGAATGCTTAAAAAATGTAAATCTGAATCAAAAAACTTGATTTAAACACCCTTTGTCAACCAGCGAATAAAATTAGAGTGAGATTATCCCCCTTATCTTGGTCTGATTGCAGTTAAACTAAAAGGTGCAGGACAAGTTAATATTTAATACACTTCTATACCAAGAATGATGCGAGATTAAAATTTTGATACAATGAGAGGGAAAACAGGGGGGAGAAATAACTATTTTCAGTATTTGAAGGAAATCTTCAATGAAAAATTGTCCGGTTCTGATCTCTGGCGAACAGATCGGTGCATTACTACTTTACAAACAAATCTCAATGCATCTCCATATTGGTTTCATCATTTCTGATGTTACATTGAGCCAAAGTATCCAAGTGAAATGCTTTTTCTTGTAATCCGTTTGGGTAGTTTTTACCCAAACATACTAACTATTACCACTTCCTAAAGTTTCTGAAGCAAACACGTGATCAGCTTCCGTTCAATATAAAATCTCCAACGTAAAGTGTGTCCTTTTGTAAAGTAGGAGGATAATCACTTTAAATCCTCTTATTTCTCCTTCTCAACACCACTGAGTTCAAAGATTTTCACTGTAAAACTTTTTTTCTGCAAAACCAAGTAAATTATGTTTGCTGGGCTTCAACCTTTCACCTTATTTTCACATAAGTGGGTAAAAATCACTATTTTTACATGTGGTTTGTAAGATAAACTTTCTACAATCAGTGATGTCATGAAGGGAACTCATATTTTGTCTAGTCAGTTATAAAACTTGAATGTTTCTGAAAATTGTCACAAAATACCTTATTGGACATGTCTAATTTATTATTTTGGCTTCATTTGAAGCATTTTCTACAGATGGATGTTAAATTTTAAACTATCTGCGATTATAAAAATGAAATCTCCAACATTAAATTCGCCATTTTTGGTAACTAAAACCTGAATAATAACACTAAATTATCTTAATTCTGCTTTCCAACAACAGTTAAAGTAAATTCAATGTATTCTTAGAAATTAATTTAGTTTTAATTACTTCCTGTGCTTTTTATGACAATTGTGTTGCAGTTTCTTTGTTTTGTTATGCTTCGTTGACATAATTTGTGTAATTAAGTGTATAGTCTTTGTTTTTAGTCGGACAAACTGAGATAACACATGAAAAATAGCATTGTGGCTAATTTTAGCGTAAAGTTAATTAATGTGCATAATGTGCTCCTACCTAATAAGTCCAATTAAATTTTTCAAGTAAATCAATTTTGTGTTCAAATCACCCAGACTGTAAATAAACTGTACAGTCTGTATTTGGTTACTTAGAGACCAAACTCTACTTTAAAGTAGATTTCAATTACCTAAATACAGAGCTGTAAACGTGAACCGTGACTCCACAGTTGTTGTAAATATCTAAACATGGAGGTTTGTTTTGATGCAGGAAGCCAGGCGGATTCGGGCCATGTTGGTTCCGAGCTGGAAGCGATAGAAACTTTTCAACAGACGGATGGATGGATCCTCTGCAGCGCCATAATTCAGTCCCACTTTCCCCTGGAGCTGCCGCTGCTAACAGGCTAACCGCTGCCGTTTTCACCGGGAACAACAAGCACCAGAGTGTGTAAAAGTTGGTTGAAACCCCACAGAAATGTCCACTCACCCGCGTCTGCCGGGGTTTTCATCTTTGTCGAGGTCTTCGGCGGCTCCGTCCGTCACCAATCCCGTCGACGGGTAACTTCAGGCGGTAGCTTTTAGCTGAGTTAGCAGCGGCTCCGCCGTCCTTCCACCCCCCCGGTGTTGTTCTAGCCAAAAAAAAGAGCCGAGAAAAAAAACCCCGAATTGAGTTTAAAACACTCGGCTTCACTGTGAAAGTTGCTGGCTTGTATCAGCAAAGTTGTCCCAAAGACTCTGGAGCTGTGGGGGGAGGAGGAGATGGGGAGAAATCCAGTCCGGTCCGGCTGAATGGTGAAAGTTTGGAGGAGTCAGTCCGCGCTGCCGTTGGCCGCTTCTGGAGCGACGGAATGTGGCGAGTTTAAATTTTCACTCCTATCGCTGCAGCAGCGGCGGCGGTGTCGCATGTTGGAATCCTCCGGGGCAGCGGCGGCATCTTCCTCCTGACAACAGCCGCGCTTCGGGGAGGAACAAAAGTACTGAAGCCAACTCACTTCTTTCTCTGTGCCCCCTCTTTTTCTCCTTTTTTCCACTCAGTCACTTCGCGTTCTCTCTCCAGCAGCCCCCCCTCCTCCTTCTTACACAGCCGGGGTGTCGTGTTTCGCTCTCCTCCTGCCACACGGGGCCGCCCACGCTGACCCACACAGGGAGGGAGGGAGCGAGGAACCGAACGCCCACTCTTCAAAGATCGTCTATGATATGCCAAGCATTAGGATTATTAATGAAAAGATGGAAAATGTTTTGTTACAATAACCAGTTACATTTACTTGAGTAACTTTTAGGGGAAAAAACTTTTAAAAGTATTTTTACTACGCTGTACTTTTTACTTTTACTTGCGTAATTTAATTGTGAGGAGTCGCTATTCTTACTTGGGTAACAGTTTCTGGACTTTCTACCCATTGTGTGTAACTTCACTGAATAAATAACAAACTTGTTCTATCCAAAAATTTACCACACACAGACTCACACCTACAGTTTTTAATAAAATTCCATAAGTTCTGTATTAACAACATAAAAAAAAGATTAGAATTTTTTTTTCTTTTGTCTGATTTTATTTTGTAGATATAGTGTTTATATGCATTACTCTCATTTTGGTCTTTATAATACCAATATTTCCACACAAGTTTTTGTTTTGGTCTCTGTTTTAAATATCGAATAATTTATGTTTTGATCAGTTGCTCAGTACTTGAGTACTTTTATACCAATACTTTTTTTTACTTTTACTTGAGTAATTTCTTGGATGGGTATTTTGTACTTTCACTTGTGTAAACAGATGTTGAAGTAGTGCTACTTTTACTGGAGGACAATTTTTGACTACTATATCCTCAACTACTTGTGATTTAACCTGGTTTTGTGGGGGGTTCTCAAGACAAAGAGAAAGCCAAATTGTAATTATATGTTAATTTCTTTTTTTAGCAATTAAGCAAAAGATTCTTCTCATATTAAAAGAAAAAGTGGGGGCAAAACCCATCTGCTTACTAAGTTGTAAGCATGATCTCATTAATGTTAAGCTACAACAATAAAGATACACCAGATACTGGTACCATATGTTATCCACATATATGAAGGAATCAAAGCAAATTAGTTTACTTTTAATGCAAAGTTGACAATTCGATATTTTAAAGCAAGTTAAAGTGTCATTATTTATCAAATAATGCAAAATTGATACTTTTAATATGACCTTGCATTATTTATCAAATGATACTTTATGACAACAGTCTGCTTCAGGCTCATGACAGTTGCTGTGTCATGTTTATGACAGTGTCATGTCGCAGTCTTTCAAATGAAACGTTATCACACTAACTTAATGGTTCCACCGCCGCTGCTTCCTCAGATTTACAAACAAATCCTATTGTCTTTAGTTTTAAATTAGCAAAAAATAATTATCTACTTCACTTTGCTGATTTAATTACTGACAAAATAAATATATTTCTGTGTTTAGTACTTAACTCCTGTTGCTTTTCTCTAACTCAAATAATCAACAGATGATCCTTGAGATGATTATCAGTCATTGAACAAAGGTGGCCCCCATCATACTAATAGACGATCTTTGAGGTCGCTGCTTGCCGCTTCGCTTTTTTTGTCGCTCGCTCTCGTTTCGCGCGTCCAGGCGTTGCCATGGATACCGATTACAGCCGGGGGTGACGAGAGGCGCCCGGTGTTTATCCGTAAACCGCGACATCGAGGCGACCAATCGGCCATTTCTTTTCCGGCCGCTGCGGGACGGAAGGGTCTAATCAACAGGTGTCCTGTCCTAAAGGAACCACTGGGCCCATTTACATTGATTGTAATCACAAGAGGACACGGCGCCTGCAGCTCATCAGGCTGTCATTAGCATTATGTGGCTCCAAGTTACTCCCACACGCCCTTTTCTCCGGGCTAATGAAGGGCCCTTCAGCGCTCACTTGGAGGGAGAGGTGTTTGAAGAAAGGAGCAGTAATTACACAAAGGTGGGCCGAGGAAGGAGATGAAGAGCCAGCAGCTCTAAAGTGTTGAATAGCTGCGGCTCTTTTTTCACCTTACTTCCGGCTCATTAGTCACAACCATCACAAACTTTTAGCCTCGCTATAATTCTCAATCCTAATCAGACCGAGTTCTGGTTCTTATAAGATCCTATTGAGATAAGTGATGACGTAACTCATACAAACAATGAAAAAGACTCATTTCCGGCCTCCTTTTCTACTCATTTCTACTCTTTCATTTCCCACCTTCTGCTTGTTCCCTCTTGAAAACAACCCACCTGTGTAACTACTTACTTCCCCACTAACAGCTAATATACTGATTATTGATCGTCATTTATGGAAAAAATACAACGTTTCTTGGTAAAGATTATTAGCTTACAGTCAGTTTACATTTAGGCCTGTTACAATAAATCAATTGACTATTTTGTTTACAGAGACTTCATAATTAAAATTTGTTGTTTCTGCTGTTTTATTTATTTTGTATATTTAAAAGGTCTTCCAGTTCTGGGCCTCCCATCTTAGGCTGCTGCCCTTGCGACCCGACCCCAGATAAGTGGAAGAAAGGACAACAAGACATTTTTTAAGATATTGAGACTCAGAGAACCACATTGAAAATCTTTTTACACACATGGAGAAAATCTGGAACAGAGCTGAACCTTCCCAGGAGAGTCCAGTCTACTGATATTAAATCTTCAGTGCCTATATTTTTATATATATATATATATATATATATATATATATTTACATATTTGTTAAATTTATTATGTCATGACAGTATATGACAGATAATCTGTGAAAAAATTTGAGCTCTTCTGCTGTCTGAGTTAGAAACAACAAATCAGAGCCAGGAGGATTTTAGTGTTGTTAATCATGATTGTGTATGCGCTTGCTGCTATGCTGCACAACATAGCCTGCCACAAAAGCTGAAGGTAGTATGGCCACTGATGTTGGCAGATTAAGGGTTTTCCTATAAGTTGTTTCTCCAGCTAGTATGAGAATGATTGACAGCGCTAAGACCCTCCTCCTGGCTCTGATTGGTTGTTTTTGACCAGGTTTCTTGGTTTATTTTTCTGAGTTAAGATCTCAACAACCTCTGGTTATTGTTACTATTAGCTCTCTACCAGAAAATCCTGCAACAGAATGTGGGATTACCAGTTTGTGGCGCTAAACTGTGGAAGCCACCCCTCCAAAAATAATTTTGGGAGTTTTCTAGTCAAAGTCTGCACTTAGATCCGATGGAGTGGTATGATTTTGAAAAAGGGGTTTCATACCTAAAAACTCTTCATTGTGGGCAAATGAAAGCATGTCTGTAAGGAAAACTCTTCACGAGTGTCTTCAGTCAGAGGACTCACTGTAATACAGACTGCTACAAAAGAGCTTTCCTGCCAACAGTCATCACTACCTACAATAACTCATTGAAGAATCTGAATTAATTTGAGTTACAACATTTAATTTCCCTTTTGGATCAAAAAGTATTCTTTAGTTTGAATTTGAAAAATGTGGCAAAATTCCTCCATAATGAATAAACATCTTAGCCATCACATTTGGAGGTGCTAAGGACGTTTTTAGGTGCAGGGATGTTTAGTTTTTCCACACAGAGACAGGCGTCATGTTAGAATGTGACTGCAGATGTTCCCCATGTGGTTTTCAGCTCAGGATGAACTTTTGCTCCACCTGACGACGCGCGAAGAGAAGCACCTCGAGGAAGAGGAGCGTGAACGTCTCTGTTGTGTCTGTTTTCTTTCACCACGACAACCTCAAACTGAGAGGCGCCTGTGAAATCTGACACAAGGCGCTTCAATTAAACCGTTAAAGATGAAACCAACTGTTTCCCTTCTCCATGTTTTTCTTTTTTTCAGTCTGGAGGTTGTGCTTTAAATATAGATTTGCGTACAAGAATCCACCTAGTTCAATGGAAATACCATAAATTGTAATTAATGCAAATGAAACAAAATTCTGCTTTGTGTTTGTGAGTCTTTAGACAGTGAAACCGAGTGGCTGTGTGGGTGGGGAGATGCCACACAGCATCAGGAAGAGGCTTAAATCTAAAAGCTAACCTCCCACCACGCCTTCATTAAAAATCAGCTGTTCTTATTCCACAATAAAAGCACATCTTAAAAGCTTACAGTGTCTGTGTGCATCCTGACAGAAAGCAGAAACACAAAGACAAAACACATGGAAGGCTGTTTAAATGAGCTTTTATTATTTTTACATTGCCGTTATTGTCATTTTGTAGCACTTTGAGATTAAAATGTAAATGCTTTATAAATAAAATGTTATTATTATTCAGAAGTTATGTGACACACAAAGTCACATTTAATGTTTAATTTGAGTGAATTATGATCCTGTAAGATGGCAAAATGTGGAAATGTTCACGCATGTGAATCATTTTCAAAAGCTTTGTGGTTTACGTAAAATATAAGCCTAATTGTGATTATTAACTCTAATATTTGACCTTCTTTTGAGAAGGCTTAAGTGAAAAATCGTGATATTTTCCATTTGAAAAGTCTGCAGAAGTAAAAATGAAAAGAACGTGGAAAAATGTTGTGTAAATGAAATGTTTTGACTTTATGAAAACGCTTCTGTGCTGAAAGCTTTGACTTATTAGCTTGTTTCAGAAGTTTCCAATGATTTGTTGTAGATTCTTCTAAATCCATTACAAAAATCACAGATGCAGAGAAAAGGCAGTTTTACTTTCTGCAGTCGGGGGATGAAGCTGCATGAGAAAAGCTGCAGCAACAAAAGCCCAGCAGGGGGTCTGATGGTTACACTGGTGTGAAGTGGTGGGATAATCGGTCCTAAGTGACCACCAGAGTCACTCTGGGTTCATTACTGAGGTGGTAATGAGAGGAATCAGTAAACAGGGTAATCAATCAGCATTGATTGGTAAACAATCAAGAAACACAGGATTTAACAAACCTGTAAGTTTGGTTGAAGATGGGTTTAGTTTGGACACAGATGGGAGGTAATTACATTTAGTTGACTAACATTTAGTATTACACTCCACTTTTTACTCTTACTTGACTTACTTCATTATAGAGTCGTGCTGCTCTTACTTGAATAAAATATCTGGATACTAACGTCACTGATAAGCTTATTTTAAATATTCACATGCAGTTTTTGTTAAAGTTTCACATGTTTTATATTGAACTACATTTATTTGGAAAAGGTTTATTTTGTCTGAAATCTGCTGGATTTACTTTGAAACCTTTTTAAAATGTAATTTGAATAACTAATTGAGAATGCTCTGCTGTTGATAACTAGAATCGAAATGAAAGTCAAGTGTGACTGAATTTAAATAATTTCTTTTGTAAAGTGTTTTGAGACGACATTTACAAATTGGCGCTATTTAAATAAACTGTGTTTTGCACTGAGGGAAGATGCCAAAATCGACAAGATGGAACTGATTCTATTATTTCATAATTATGTTATTTCTATAAATTATTTTCACCTTGGTCTTTAAGATACCAAAGTTTCCACATAAATTTATGCTTTGGTTAATCTTATTATGTAATTTTTAAATATTAAATGACTAACAGTTTGATCAGTTACTCAGTACTTGAGTGGACCTTTTACGTTTAATTGAGTACAAATTTTCCACCCAAGTCTAATTATTAGCTTTTATTGATCTTTGTTGTTAGAAACAAAATAGAAAACTAAAATCTTCTCATGTTTTTCCAGTTATGAATTTTAAAAGTGCTGACTAAGTGTTTTTGGGTGAATATTGTGATGGTGGAAAAACAAAATGAAACCCCAGAGGAGACGTTCCGGACTGAACCGGGATTATTCCTCTATTTATTTTCATTAAAGTGAGCGATTTCTGCGTGAGGAAATCTGGCCTGTTTTGAAAGTGGAAACCGGCCTGAGGGGGTCAAATGTCAGCCTGGCCGCACCCAGGGAGCGACACGCACTGCGCTCACAGCACGGCTTTCAACAGGAGAGGCCTTTTCACGCCAGCCCATCTGCATGCATAAGAAAACCTCCAACTCCAAGGGCCAAAACGAGAAGCTTATTAGGCTGGTGAGAGTTTGCACTGATGTTTTTCTGCTAAAGATGGAGTGATGAGGGCATTTTCCATGTCGTGTTGCTCTGCCAGCCCGACAGCGTGTTTGTGGAAGAAGGAGGCCCTTGTATGTTCCTCTCCGTCTGCCTGTCTGTCTGCCCTCTGGCTGGTCAGATGATGTCTGTCTGTCGCTGCTGCTCTTTGTCTTCTACTCAAAGCTGTCTTGCATGTGCAGATAAGCAAGAAAGATGTTGCAAATGGATGGAGGAAAAACACAAGAGAGGGTTTTAAAGAAGGATAAAAAAACAGAGCTTGACAACTTCTACTTACTGAGGGTAAGTGGAGAGAAAGGAAGAGTGAGGCAGGCAGTGAATGGGTCCTTTGTGATCAAAAGGCTTGTTTATTTTCTTGGCGCTTGAACTCTCAGGAGCCACAGTGGGCCTGTCTGCGCTGCTTAACACTGGTCCTTATTGCCTGCCCGACATCCCAGCAACCGGACCTGGATCGCAGACGTGAGCCGGCTCAGCTCAGAACCAAAACAAGCAAACGAAGGATGGAAAGAAGATTTCTGGGCCACTTAAAGCGCAGAAAATGGAGGAATATTCAGCTTGAAATCCATCTGATTCCCACTTAAACCTGAAAGTTCATCTTATTTATTGTTGGTAAATACTTCATTGATGTGAAAGAAGGAAAAAAACACAATTTTCAAAACCATTTACCAGTAAAAATCTGAAGAGTGTGGTGTGCATTTATAATCAGGACGCAAAGGTCAGTATTTTATAGAACCATGCTTGACTTCAGTTATAGTTTCAGGGGGGTTAACTACTTAGAGAAACTGACCTCTCTCCCTCTTTGTTGTAAAAAAAATAAAAATAAAATAGGATAGAAAACATCTTTGAACATCAGTTTTCAAGTCATGCCACAAATTCTCCTCTGGATTTAGATCTGGACACTGATCTGTATTTAGCTCCATCCATCTTGTCGATTTTGGCATCTTCCCTCAGTGCAAAACACAAAATCTTACTCGATATTTTTGGCCTAGTTTCCGGTGCAAATATCTTACTAGATTAAACTAACTTAACAAATTTTTCAGCAAGACATAGAAGCTTATTTTAAGTCAATAATCACTGAATACTGACATTTCACTTATAAGAAGTAATTTTGCCTGTTATAAGAGAAAAAATACCTTTAAATAATATTGAAGAATTATTGACTTAAAACAAGCTCCTATCTTGATGAAAAGTTACATGTAAGTTGGTTTTTGTCTTATTTCAACTAGAAACTAGGCAAAAATAGTTTGTTTTTGCAGTGCAGTCCCTGCACCAGCTTCCAGTTATTTTTTTAAAACATTAAGTAAATCTAAACTTAAGGAAATTCAATGGATTTTATATAATATCAGGTCCTGCGTTTGAAGTATGTCCAGTCATTTTAACATGTGTAATGGGATCAAGGCTGTGCAGTTCATAGTGTTACTGTTGTCATGACGTCCGCATCATGTTTGATTATTCCTCCAAATCTATCAATCAATCAATCAACTCTGACTTACACTTTAATGCTCCGAGTGACTCCAAATGGTCAGATAATTAGTAGCCTAATTAATCAGAAAGTAGGTTCTGCTGTCAGTTTCACTTACAGCTTAAATAATCTTTACATTTACATTTTTTAAGCAAATTTAAAAACCAAAATCAGAGTAATCATTGCCCCATATATGTAGGCTGTTGGACCTTTGCTGCACGTCTTCCCTCCTTTTCTCTCAGTACATTTCCCATCTGAATTCTGCATAAATAAAGTAACACAGAAAAGCCTTAAATAATTATTCACTACTTTGTCATAAAATCCAGTTGAGGTATGTGGTTGTAATTTAACAAAATGAGAAAACGCTCAAGGGTTATGAGTAATTTTGAAAGGTCTTGTACAAGCAGTGCTCCCTTCACATATCTTCATATCAGGATTATGATTGTTTTATCTTTTTACAGCTTAGTCTTACTCCAATCCCTGGCTCTTATGGAGGAAAGGTCTTTACAGTGGCTGTTAATTACCAAGATTATTAAATATATTAAATCTAAATAAAGGTGATAATATTAGCAATAGGATAATTAAAAATTTAAATAACGGACATCCAAAACATCAGCTGTATCTGAGGCAGAATGAAGACAGATGTTGGCTCTATTGGAAAAAATGACAGCAAATATGACTGTTATTGTGTTTAAAAATCTTTTTCCTCAACAAAACCTCTGTTTGCAGATGGATTAGAGGTCTAAACACTCTGTGTTAGTAGGGATAGGGCCTAAAATACTGATTTGGAAATGTACAGGACACTGCAATAAGAATCTACAAATCACAACCATTCTCTCAGCTGCTACTTTCCTAGCTTCCTGTCTGCACCAGCTGTGCTGCAGCACCGCCATTCATCCAGCTTCAGCTTCAGCCATGTTCCTTAACCTCCTGGCCTTTTTAATGCATCAATGCTATCAATGTTGGGTTCTGGTTGAGGTAGGACCTCAGCACACATTAACCAAAGGCTCTTAATGATGCAATGAAACCGACTTTCATGATTCACATGGGCACAAGAAAACAAAAACAGCCAACCAATGGAAATCAGATGTTGGACTTAATTCAAAGTAATTGTGTCCCAGCAGCAAAGAGGAACAGTGGGTTTTAACTAACTAACTGTTGTGCTCAGTGACGAAGCAGATCAGAGCATTTCTAAAATATTTAAAGCAGAAGTGTCCAAACTTTTTGCCATGTGAGACCAAATTGTAGACTCAAAAGTAGTCAGGGGGGGAAGAGCAAACTACAAATCAAGTGGCCTGATATTTATTGTGTATCCAAAACTTGAAAGGAATTTTTACAATGGTGTATTAGGGGTACTAGAGACAGAAAATAAGGAGTAAATTTAAGATAAAAACTCAGAAATTTTGCGACTAATCTCAGAAATTTTCTAGAAAACTTGAAAATTTTCTAAAGAACAATTTTTGACATTTGAAATTCCGAAATTACCATGTTTTTTGGACAAAATTTCTGATGTTAAAAATGTGATTTTTTTTTGCTTGTTTTTTTCTAGAAGATGTAGCAGATTTTGCCTATTTTCTGTATTAAAATTATGTTGGTAACTATTTTTAGACTGACTACAAATTAACCATTTAATTCAAAATATGCCCATCTATGGACC
Organism: Micropoecilia bifurca; assembly: GCA_903067075.1. Classification (NCBI taxonomy): domain Eukaryota; kingdom Metazoa; phylum Chordata; class Actinopteri; order Cyprinodontiformes; family Poeciliidae; genus Micropoecilia; species Micropoecilia bifurca. The sequence continues at coordinate 13,748 of CAEGAF010083592.1, read as the reverse complement.
AATTTGTGTCATTTTTGAATTGCAGTTGGGGGCCGCACACAATCAGTACAAGGGCCACAAATTTGCCCCCAGGCCTCAATTTGGACACCCCTGATTTAAATGATGCAGCTTGGGAAGCTTCTTGCCTCCCCTCTGTTTCTCCCTCACCCCTCCAGCTGGTATTCACACATCTATAATGGGATTAACTGGGTCGGGCAGAGGAGAAAAAACAAAAAAGAGAGAAAAGAAGATGAAGAAACAGTGAAAGAGAGAGAGAAGAAGAAAGAGAAAGAGAGAAGCAGAGAACGAGAGAGGTCCCAAAAAGGAAAACAAACGTTTAGTGGAAAGAAAAGTCTCTTTCCAACTGGGTATTTTTAGGCTATTGGAGGTCACTGGGAACTTTTTACACTCATTTGAATTTCAGGAAAAACTGTGCTGGCATTTGTTTTCTCTAAATACATTCAAATCAGCAGGAGCAACGATTATAAATACAAATTAGACTCATAATAAAAAGATCTGCTGTGAAGAAGTAAAAATACTTCAGTAATCCCAAAGAGGCTTTTCTCTGCTAAATTAGTTTCTCCACATTTTTACTACTTAATTATGTTAATAAAAACCTTTTTTATTGCATTTATTTTACTGCTTCTTAATAATTCCTAGAAATCAAATTTCAGATCAAACTGAAGCACCTCAAGATAAACAACAGGATAAATATTGGACAAAAAAAACAATTCAAAATGTTTGTTTTTCTGCTTATTTTAGTTAAGGAGGAACGTTTCATTTTATTTTGGGAGATGTAGATGTATAATCTATTCAATCTGTACCCATCCCTGCGTCATACTGGTTCTCCTGAGTTTCGTTGTAAATATTTTTGGTTTGTATTAAACCACCATAAAACTTCCACTGGTGCTTTAGTGCGTCACTAAAAACATGACATCCACTCGCTGTTTCTGGCTTTGTCAATATCTCAAGACTAAAGGAGTCCAAGAAAGAGCTTTCCTTTCTTTATCTTATTATCCTGAAATGTTTAATTATCAGTTTAGCAATACATAATTTGAAGAACCTCAGATCAGGAATATGACGATGAAGGTTTAACCTAATTAGTTACACTTATTTGGGTAACTTTCTTTGAAAAAAAATTACTTTTAGGAGTATTTTTACTACACTGTACTTTTTACTTTTACTTGATTATTTTATTATGAAGTATCTTGACTCTTACCTGAGTAATATTTATGGATTTTCTACCCACTGAATGAAAAACAAACATGTTTTAACCAAAATCTCACCAGACACAAACACACACCTGCAGTTTTTGTTCAAACTTCAAAAGTTTCTTATTGAAAGAAACTTATTTGGAAACATTTCTTTTTCCTAATTTTGCTTTTTTTTGTTACTTTTGTGAATTATTGTCATTTTAGTCTGATGATATAATTTTTAAATATTTGACTCAGTACTTGAGTAGACCTTTTTACCAAATATTGTTTTTACTCGAGCCATTTCTTGTATACTTGAGTAAAAATATGTTGGTGCTACTTTTACTTGAGCTCAATTATTTTTGCGAACTCTGCTCACCCCTGCCTATTCGCAGATCTGAGCCAAGTCTGTGATAAAGAGGTGAGTAAGGGAAACCTGAGAGGACAGACAGGAGGGGGGAGAGTTGGCAGGATGAAGTGTGAGGAAGTGAGGATGAAGACGAGCAGCAGCCAGCGAACCGGGTCCGGCATGCGTGGAACGGTGTCGGTCTATCCTGAGCTCATGTGCTAACGGGCTCCTTGGACTATCTCTGGAGGAATTCCCTCTTCCTATTGGCACGCTGCTCCACTTCCTCCCTCCACACATCCGCAAATACCCAGACCGCTCCGTCACGCGTCGATATCGGCCCGCCGAGCGCGGCGGAGTATTCTAGGACTGGATCTCTGGGTTTAAAGGATTGATTTACGTTTCCTGGAACGGCTTCCTAAACTCCAGAGACTCGTTGGGTTCTGTAAATCAGGATTCAATGAGTCTGACTTTCTTGTTTCATAGTCCCTGGTGATTTTTCACACATTTCCAGTTGGACATTTAAATATTTTTAATGGTAAATGTAATATTTATTCACTCTCTAACTGTAGTTTTGGTTTATTAATCATCTCATCCTCAGTTGAATTCCAGGCTCTGTCTTTCTGCTGAAGATTGCTTTCAGAGTGGGGTAGTTAGTGCCATTAATTAACTCTCCCTAGTGATGGTGGGAGACTCGTTATTTGTTCATTTGATCAGTTTAGTAGTTTATAGTTTGCCGACGGCTCAGGGTGTCACATGAGAGCCCAGACCCGCCTGTAAAGATCCTAACGAGGTGTTTGATTTGCTCCGGTGTTGATTTTAGTATCTGTTGTCAGGTTCATGTTTGACCCGCTTTGCCAGCATTTATCTCCATGTCTCGTCTTTCTGTTCCTGAGCTCCTTCAGTTCAGTTCCTCCACCGTCTTTCTCCCTTTTCCCAGCCTGGTTCTGGCCTTCGTTACCGTTTCCTCTTCTTCCCGTTGCAGACGGTTAAACAGGCCTGAGCTCTGGCGGTGGGTCTGTCTTCATGGTTTGAATGTGTTGTGTATGTTTAGCTTGACATGTATAGTCTACTGCCTTGTGCTTTACAAGCCTGTGAGGCCCTGCTGTCCGTCGACACAAGCCTCTACCTGCCACCCTTCAGGCTAATAATACAGACTTCTGGAAGAGATTTAAAATAACACACACCAACACTTCTCAACGTCTGAGAAACAAAACTTTAACCGTGACAGAACTTCGTCTGTCATCATGTTGGTTCTGGTCCACTTTTCGTCCAAAGATTCTTCAGTTGATCACAATTTACCAACTTTGATTTCTGCCGCTCACAGCATTTCAATCAGTGCTAGCTCTGGACTTTGTCTAGGTCATTCTGTTGTAGATCTGCTGCTGTTTTTGGGATCATTGTGCCAAGCTTTAGCCAGACTCATTTGACTCTAAAAAACTTGTACAGAGGAAAGTTTATGCTTGACTCAACAGGCTCAGCGGCTCCTAAAACAAGCTCTAGTCATCACTCCTCCTCCTCTGTGCTTCAAAGTTAGCTGAATGTCTTGCTTGGTTTTCTCCAAACATCTTGGGTCATTCAGATGCAGCTTTACAAACAGTGTTTCCGTGAGGAAATTTTCTTCTTCAAGCCTTCCAAACAAGTGAACCTTTATCAACCTTTTCCTATTTGACCTGTCGTGACCTTTACCTGAGGCCTCTAGACTCTGAGATGGAGCTCTTGGGAATGCCTAAATTTAATGGGATGTCTTTTCATGGATCAATTTGACTTCGAATTGTTTGAAAATGGTCTTCAAAATCTTCCCAGTAGCAGATGCTGGTGTCTTTCCAGCCTGACGTTGGTTTGACTAGAAGCAAGTAGCTGCTGTTTCTTTCTTTAATCTTCTGGAAACATCACAGGTGATCTTAGTTTTTCCATAACATGGATCATTGGTATCCAAACCTTTTGTAATGAAATGTTTTTAGTTAACTCTCAGCAACAAAAACAAGCACTTGCTTTGAAAACTCTTATCTTTCATAATTTATCTGTGGTTAGAGGTTTTGTCTCTCATTTAAGAGAGAATTAGAGCTTGAAGAAGAAGTTTGCTCTTCATGGTCATCAGACATCAATGTGATTCATTTCCCTTCATGGTGATCCAGCCACCCTGAGTTTGGGGGATTTCTCCCCCTCACTGCAGCTCTGTGTCGCCCTGGAGGCGGACTGCTGGCTAAATGATGTCTGGAATATAAAATATCAAATGTGAAGGCAGGGTGGAGAGCGGTGGGCTTGGCTGCACACAGTTACGTTTGGATGGGTTTGGATGGAGATGGAGTTCGTCTGGGTTGGGTTGAGATTGGCTGGATCTGTGTTTGTGTAGGTTTGGCTGGAAGCGGCGCAGCCTATAGGGTCCTGGAATATGCATGAGTCCTGCTCCTTTTCTTGGCTCCGGCTGAGAGCGCGATGGCAACAGACATCACACCAGGCCTGCGGCGATCAGCCAGCCAGACGACACCAGCCAGCCAGCCGACCGCAGCGGCCGGCCACCTACCGCACAACGTTTGGTTTCTACAGCGACAGAGTGACTGTCTGCATCACCGCGGCAGAATCTGGAGGAGTCTGGACCTCAAACAGACACTCCAACATCAGGCGATGATGGGTTTTCACGTATGTTTACGTTATAGGCGTGCTGCCACGGGCTCTGATGCAGAAAGCTGAAAAACTGACGAGAATTCCCATCATCAGGAGTTTTATCTTTAGACATAAAAACCTCTGAAACTTCAAACGTTTACATCCAAACTATTCGCTTGGTTTGTTATCGTGAGAACGTCTGAAAGCTCCCAGTTAGTTCCCATTAAGAAAAAAAAAGTACATCACAAATTCAGTGTAAACTACTGGAAACTACCTTATTTTATAGGGATGTACAAGAAGGTATTCTATATGTCTCAAGAAAATATTCCAGGAATATCCATTTGTTGTAGGAAAGTAACCTATATGTTCTTAAAAGTACACAGTAAAAATGCCAGTGTTGAATTAACACCCATAAATGTCTATAAGTGTCCAAGTCAGCAGGTGTTAAAGTAATACTTTTGAAAGTGTTAAAAGATTGACACCCATTTTTTTTTGTTAATTTAACATTGGTCTGCAATATTAAAATGGGTTTAAGAAAAGTTAAACTTTTCATTTCCATGTATTGTTTGAATATTTTCCACTGGATTTGATTGATATCGACACCTTGTGGGTCAATTATTTACTTTTTAACACCACATTGTTTTTTGTGATCAACACTACACTGGTGTTACTTTTAATATATTTTAACACTAACGCCATTATAAATGTTAATGTGACACTCTGTATTGTTGAATTTAACATCAGCTGACTTGGACATATAAACACTTTTGGGTGTTAATTCAACACTGGCATTTTTACTGTGTATCCTATGCATTTCAAAGCATAACCAATATCCCTTCTGGAAAGTATCATGTTGCTATCCTGTTAACGTATCGTATTTTTCCTGCAAAGTACCAGAAAGCACCATTTTAAGTTGTGAGAAAGTACCTTGCAAACTCATGAAGCTTGGGAAAGCATCCTGTAAGTTCCATGAAAGCATCTTGAAAAGCACTGAAAAGTATCCTGTTTTCAAGAGAAGTTCAAGAAGTTACACTGTATGTCTCAAGAAAGTAACATTCAAACTCCTGGAAAGTATCTGGTTTTGTAAGAAAGTATTAGAAAGTATCCTGTGAAATACCATCCTCTTTTAGGGAATCGTAGGAAGGTGCCTGTATGTCTGAAGTAAGCAACATGCAACTCCTGGAAAGTAGACTGCATGTTTCAAGAAAGTATTGTATAAACAACTGGAAAGTATGTAATTCTTTCTAGGAAAGTACCAGAAATTATCCACTTGTTACAAAGAAATTACTCTAAAAACACCTGGAAAGCATTTAGACTTTTTAGAAAAATACCAAAATGCACCTTGTAGGTGTCAAGAAAGTAACATCCAAACTAGTGGAAAATGCCCTGGATGTTTTTAGGAAAGGTGCTAGAAAGTATTAAGCTTCAAGAAACTACCTTGTAAACTACAGGAAAAATGTCAATTTTCTTCTAGGAAATCACCAGAAAACAAGCTACAGGTTCCAGGTAAAATACATGTTTAAAAGATGATCTTCACTCACTGAAGGCTCTTTTAACCATCTATAAACCTTTAACATTTTCTGGACGATTTGAATAAGAAATTCTTGCTTTTAATATGAATATTAAACACGATAGTTTAACTGGAAACATTCTAAATATTCCCTTTAGGGTTTATGATGGTGAACAGTGGGTCTGTTTGCCCTGTGATTTTAATATTTACCCAAAATAACCTCAACGGCGTCTGAGAAGTGTTGCTGTACTGGTTCTGCAGCGTAAACAGCTAAACTGTTGGGCGGGAATTTACATGTGAAATGCAGCGAAACACGGCAACTGTTAAGAGGCGGCTCTCGTATTCAAAGCAGGGAAATGCTCATTTACATTTACTTCAGATCAAAACCTGAGAGCAGAATGGAGAGAGTTTGTTTACAGGGAAAGTCCTGTGGAGTCAAGGTTAGTATTCATTGACATCCGTTCAGACTGGGCCGGCAGAATTTTAGAAGTTTACATTTTTGACCAGAGTCTCAGAAAGAGGTTGGACAATAATCTGGATATTTGAGGAAATAAACTCTAAAAGCGGATATCAGAAACACGATGCAATACATTAAAATAAGAAGAATACTACAAATAATGCTGTTCAAAATTAGTTTTATAAAGATGGACTCCAAACTGAGAGTCAGGGGAGATCAGGAGGTAGGACTTTGTCCTGTAGACGGCAGATTGCAAGTATGGAGGGAAAGTATAAGGAAATACCCAGTAAATGCCAAGAAAGTATCATGGAATATATCCTGTTTTTATAGCAAAGTACCAGAAAGTACCAATATAAGTTGCAAGAAAATACCTGAACGTAGCAGAAAGTACCAATATAAAGTTGTAAGAAAATACTTGAAAGTACCAGGCAAGTTCCAAGAAAGTACCTTGCAAACTTCTGGAATATATCCTGTTTTTACTGCAAAGTACTAGAAAGTAACATTGTAAGTCACAAGAAAGTGTCTACAAACTTATAAAAAAGCATCTTTTTTGTTCTAAGAAAACAACTGAAAGTACCATGTAAGTTCCAAGAAAGTAACCTGCAGTGTATCCTACTTCATAGCAAAGTACCAGAAAGTATCACTGTAAATTGCAAGACTGCAAACTACTGGAATGTATTATATTTTTCCTGAAAAGTACCACAAAGTACAATGCAAACCAATTAATAGTATCCTTTTTTTCTAGAAAAACAATTGAAAGTACGACATAAGTTCCAAGATGGTACCTTGCAAACTACTGGAATGTATCTTGTTTTTGTAGCAAATTGCCACAGAATACATTTGTAATGGTATGTTTGTGGTACCAGAGTATGGATGGTACTTTACCAGAGCAAATACCCTGCTACCCTACAGCAGGGTATTTGCTATAGGGCATTGCAGCAAATACTCTGCAAACCTATGAAAAAGCATTTTTTTAAATTTGATGAAATATCTGGAAGTACCACATAAGTTCCAAAAAAGTACCTTCCAAACTACTGGAACATATCCTGCTTTTATAGCAAAGTACCAAAAGTACAAACAAGTATACATAGTAAGACAAGCAAAGGACGTGAGGCTGGCAGACGAGATTAATAAAAGACTGGAGCATCTTTGTGTCCTACTCTGACTCAATGAAATTACTTTGTAAACAGAAGAACTCTTCCAGCGGTTTGGATGTAGAAAAGATCTTTGAAAGTAAAGGGGGAAATGAGCAACAAAATCCTAAAAGCTGAGTCAGAAAAAAGTGAAAAACCAGAGAAAGAAAGAAGAAAAAGTTGCATTTTTAGCTACTTTCTATTTAACTGACTTTAATTACCTTTATATGCCTGACTACTGGAATTATTCTATTATGCCATTGTGGAATAAGTCCAAGTATTTTTCCATATAGTTTCTTAAATTCTATTCTAAGTTGTGAAAAAAGATTATATGCATAAAAATGTGTTTCTTTATGCAGAAACTCACAAAAAATAAAACGCATCCATTTCCTAAGAGTCATTTAGTTCAATTCAAACAATAAAACTAAGAAGTGATTCATTCACTGCTGCATGTAGAGCTGAAGGTAAAGCTCTGGCAGTACCTACAGTGGTTAATGGCGCCCCCTGGTGGAGTTTATAAAATAGGCATTTCTCGGATTAAACGGGATTAAATGAAAAGGGGTTTTCCTGATTTTTGATTAATAAGAAAAATATCAGTATAACTTAAACATAGCATAAATATCTCGTGTAGTTATTAAATTTGAGGCCATTTTAAATCTTTGGTATTCATTTTTCTACTCAGAAATTCATAGTTTCAATGTAGTTTTTATATACCGTAGTTTTTCTCCTGATGAAGATAACAGTATTAATTTTAGAACAGGAAGATGATCAAATTCATTCTCACTCAGGTCAAACTTATCACAAAATAAATCTTCTTACAAAGAAAAGTCTGTGTAAAATTTTATTTGTTTGTTTGATTAACAACCACGGTTTTTGCATTCATGTCTGTTCTGTGACTTTCACTAAAAATCTGACTATGCTGCTTCCAAATCTGATTTAAATGAAATTATTGAACTTTGATAAATATAACAAGCATTTTCAAAGAAACTGTCACCTCAATCTTGATTTTATTGCTCACAATTGACTAAATTTTGTTCTATTTTTTCCCCAACTGATAACTTGCAAAATTTATTTTGCAAAATTTATTTTGCAAGCAAAAACATGTTTAGGTTTTGGATTTATTTAATAAGTTACACACCCCTGTCCAACAACAAACCTAAATTCTTTAATTAAAGTATTGCATGCTTGTTTTAGTGTTGAGTGGGTAAAAGAACTTTATTTTTTGCCCTCATGCTAGGAGAGAACCGAAATATTACACTTAAGTAAGAATAGCACTACTTCAAGAAAAAAGTAGTCGTGCAAGAAATTACTCAAAAGTCAAATTTGGTAAAAAGAAAATCTACTAGGTAGGAACTGATCAAATTATCAATCATTTAATATTTAAAAATTACAATATCAGGTGGAGCAAAATATAAAATTAAGGAGAAATGTTGATATTTTAAGGACAAAAATGGCAATAATTCATTTAAGTAGCAAAAAATAAAATCAGGCAAAACAATTTTTTCCAAATCAGTTTCTTTCTGCAAAACTTTAACTACATCTGCAGGTGTGTGTCGGGTGAATATTTGGTTAAGAGATATTTGTTTTTCCATCAGTGAGTAAAAAATATAGAAATTTAAAGAAATAGCAATACCTAATAATAAAATTATTAAAGGCAAAGTAAAAATGATAGTAAAAATGCTGTTAAAAGTGAAATTTTGTAACTGGTTACCAACTGTAACTGGTTACTATCAAACTCTGCATTTACTGTCATGCATGAGCACAAATATCAAAATTTAATTCAAGTTTTTCTAAATTAGCATAAAAAAATCTATTATTTTGATTGTAAAAAACAACAGAGAAATCCTGGAGGGACTGAAAAGATGTTCAATATTAAATTTATAAAAGTTGGTTCATCTATTTTTTGCCAACAATGACTGATCTGGTTAATGATGTCGTCATTTTGATCAGATCTGTGCTCAGAGAAACTTTTAATGTAAAAGGAAGGAAATCAATAATGTGATGTTTTCTCAACATTTCTCGTCACCTGTGGTTGGATGTGGAGCTGCTGCCTCTCACCTGACGCTGTGTTTGGGTTTGGCTGATCCACATCTGGCTCACAGAGTGTGAAAAGGTGCAAACACTGAGGTTCATTCAGGGTTTAGGGAGCAGGGAGAGAAACGGCAGCTGTTCCTGGGGGACTCCTGTGGGCTGCAGCGCGATCGTTCCCAGAAGAGGCACCAGCTCTGACTGGAAACACACACACACTCACACACACACACTCACAGGAGCCCACCCAGATCTGAACCACCCAGAAACAACAGCAGCATCATTATTTAATGACACCAAGGGAAGCCGTCAGAACTGGTTTCACACAGAAGCCTCATATCTGGGACTTTATTTCACCACAGCTGGCGGCTTCTCACAGCTGGAAGGCAAATATTATAAAGGAAACATCTGGAAAAATTAAGAAAAGTGACAGAAATGACTTCAAAATGACGAGATTCAGAGAGACGATGTGGCCTCTGGAGGGGGGAGGCCTGTTGGCTCATCTGTGACATTACAAATCCAAGATGGAGCTCATGAAAAACAGATGAGAAGCATGTCGAAACAGACTGCTGAGGAGATGCAGTTTTAAGAAAGCAGATTCGATTTTTGTTGCCTTTACAGCAACAACTCGCCTGTAAGCTTTGTGGCGCTGCCAGACATCCAGAACAACAGAAGCGAGGAGCTCATTAAAAATCCACAGTAGGATCCATGACAGGCTGCAGGGCTGCTGTCCTTTCCTGCCTCAAACTTCCCTGAATTTTTCAGGCCTTCTCTCGCCACACTGGAAACCAACAAACAGAAACACAAAGGGGGAAAAGTTTCACTGAAACTCTGAGCACAACTAAAGTGGAAAGAAGTGAAACAAACAGAGGAATTGATGGAGTTTCTACAAAGATAAATAGATGTTTACATAAACAACTGTTTCTAACTTTAAATGAGATGAATCTGTTTCCGTTTTAGGTTAAAAAGCAAACGATCTGTTAATGACTGAAAATCACCCAGTTTTGACTGGAAGAACTTGAAACTGACAAAAGTAATAATAAATAAAACTTTACTGAAAATTAGCCAAAGAAAATTAGACATTACTTTTGAATTGTGGTTCAAGAAAATTACTAAAAAAATTGTATCTAAAAGAGCCTTTCAGGAAACACAACAGAATCAACAATTGGAATAAAAGTACAATAAAAAAATTAAACCATCCTTGACAAAAACAATGGTACCTTGAGAAAAGAATAATTTAGGGTAATAATAATTTACAAGGGGTAATAAATAGCCCTATTTAAAGTGTAACTAATCCATTAATTAACTATTTTGCCAATAATTTGTTTAAATAGGTTATTTAGGATTCAGTCTTTATGTTTCTGTGCAAAAATACTGTGTAGTTATTACAAAATAAAAATATTGGACTCAAGATCAGGGATGTGCAACAAAGTTGAATAATTTTTCCAACTCAGTTTTGTCTTTTCCTCCCAACTTTTAAATGTCTCTGTATCGTCACACCTGGCTCCAGTATTAGCTCATTTAGCAGAGCAGAGCTTGACTGCAAACTAGTTTAATCCAAGTGTGTAAGACAAGGAACACGTCAAAAAGTTTGAATATTATATTAAGAATGCAAAGACTGCCATTTATAAATATTGTAACAGTTTGTTAATGGGTTTTATCAATACATTCTGGCACAACTGGCCCTTTGAGAACATTCATGATCCTGATTTGGTCCAAACTGGAAGTATTTCTAGGAATTGATCTGGTTCTGTTGTGTGCTTAGTTTATTATTGAGCAGGGAAAAAGCTTTTCTTGTGTGTTTAAGTTCTTTTGACTTGGAGATTTTGACCCTAACAAAAAGTTTTGACACCTCAGCTGTGATCCTTTCGAGGCGCAAGGATGTGTTTAGATTTGACCATTTCTGGTTTTGTCGGATTATAAAAATCTGCTTGTTTTTCTTCACTTCTCCAGTAAAACGCATCAAAGGCTACATTCACACTGCAGCCTGAAGTGACCCAAATCAGATTTTTTTTTTGCTGCCTAAATAAGACCAGAGTCTGATTTTCTCATGATAATCTCTACACAGATCGGTTTTTCCGAGTATGACCCATGGCCAGGTCCATGTATGATGTGAATGTCATTAATACTAGTCAAACGTCACTATTCTGGGTCCTGATTCACACAAGGAGAAGAAAAAACAACCACCATTGCAGCCATGATGGACCTTACCACAGCCTGCGCTATTCATTGGCTAATGCCCATTTCACGTCATAGCGCAGCTACCACGTGTGTTACTGTCTCATAAACTCATACTAATAAACATTGTGGACTAGCAAACCGACAGAAAGTTTTTGTGTCAGTACTCGAAAAAGAATCGTTCTCCACCGTCAGTGGGGAATCAGGTGATGTCAGGGATCCTGATCTATTTGTGGAACTAAAATTCACAGATTTCCAAAATCTGAAACGAAAAGTCTTGATTGGATCAAAGCTTGTGTAGGATTGTTTGCTGGTGTAAATATTATTGCTTTGCTTTCTTTGTGTTTAGTGAATGAAAAAAATAAAGTCAGTAATAAACACATCCATTATGAAAACCTTTTAGCCAAGTACAGCTTAATGGCAGCACCGATACAACTTCTACACCTTGAATCCTGTCTGTTACAGCCTTGTTAGCTGAACAGATCAATATGCAATGTGTACCGTATCTGACATACATTAAAGATTTTATTTCACTTGAAAAGGCTTTTTACTAAACTGTAATCGTGTTAGCCACGCTAATCGTGTTAGCCATGCTAGCACCGAGTACCATGTATAAGTCCCAGGCACATTCAAACCCTCAAAACCATGAATGTCCGACTTACCCAGCCTTGCAAGAACAACAGGCGTCAGTGATCTTGTCCACAGCTATATTTATGCTGAGGGTCTGAGGATCTGCTGTTCGCTAGCATTTAGCTGCACAATGTTGGAGGCATTGAGTGGCTAAAACACCTTGATGTCCAAAAAACGATGACATTCTTCCCTTGTTCATTGTCGTGGCTGATATTTTGTGAAAATCCGGCAGAAATGCTAAACTAATCTACTCAGAAATACTCTGTAGTCAGTCGAACAAAACAGGCCATGTTTAGACATAGGAGCTAAGCTGTTAATGTGAGACATGAAGTCACGTGGGACTTTCGAGGGGCGTTTCTGGGCGGAGCTTGTTAAGGTCCATGAGGATTAAGTTGTTACTGTGATTTCTCAGATCGGAAAATAACTTCAAAACCGTGAAATATGCTCCACAGTTAGCACCTGTTTACTTCCGCAAACAGCGCATCTTCTTCTTCTTCTTCTTCATGGCGGTCGGCAAAACACTGACGCACTACGTGTGACTTAGTGCGCCCTCTACTGGGCATAGGGAAAACCTTCAGGTCCTTTGCAGTTCACACGGGAGATGACATACAAGTTATATTTGAAAGTATGAACGATCATGCAAAAAACCCCAAACAGATTTCACAAAAAAAATCGGAATTGCATTAAGGCCTGCAGTGTACAGACAGGAAATAAACCACACGGAGACAGGAAATGACTTTGGTCTAAATTCGCACTTTATTTCTAACACTTACAGGTTTGTTCTCACCCCCCTCCCCCAACTCCCCTCCCTCCCACAACCCGGAAAACAACAGGCACACAGATAGCGATGGGTTAAGGGACAGTAACAGAAAGGTTTCAAACCCAAACGTTCCCAACAGAACCAGGTTTCAGAAACAAACTCAGACAGAGAGTCTCGAGGGCAAAAAACAGCATATTGTTAGCATGATAAAAACAGAAACTTAGATACAGAGTGGTGCCTCTGAGCTTCATCACCACCATCTTTAGGCTTTATTAAAGAACACTTTAGGAGTTCCTGTCATAAAATCGTGGGGGTTGTACAATACGGAGAAATCAAAGTGGAGCTCTTTGGTTTTCACTGTTGAGGTTTTTTTTCTTTAGCAGTAAAATCTATCTTTGCTGTCCTCTTAACCTTTGGATTTAAGCTGCATTGTAGAAAAAATAGAAAGGAAATATTTTTTTTAGCTTTCTCCTCGATAAATCAAGAACACGGGCCAGAAGTTATTCTCACATTTACTCTGTCTGCTAGTCGCTCACTGAGGCCATCAGAAAGTCTTATTTCATGGAGACGGTTGCAGTAAAATGAACATTCACATCCACAGAAGAACTACAGTAGAAAACGCCCGCTGTATCCGTGTTTATATGAACATCAGGCGTCTGTTTCCTTTAATTCGTCACTAACAATATATATATACAGGTGGAACGGCGTGTGTTTGTGGTGTAGCGGCTGTGGCAGTTTTTAACTTTGGCATCATTCTCGGTCGCCACCACAGTCCGACTGCACAGGCACACAAACGGATGAGGAAAAAAATACAAATAAAACACAGAACAGCCAGGTTTGAAATGATGAGAGCACACACACACACACACACACACACACACACACACACACACACACACACACACACACACACACACACACACACAC
>CAEGAF010083588.1:0-18804 GCA_903067075.1 Micropoecilia bifurca | reverse complement strand
GGTTATCCTCAAGTACTTGTATTCATCAAGTACTTGATATATACATCAGGTACTTGATGTATTCATCAAGTACTTGATGAATCATCAAGATGTATTCATCAAGTATTGATGAATACATCAAGTACCACTGTCCAGGTATTGTCTCCTGCTGAATACATCAAGTACTTGATGTAATCATCAATTACTTGATGAATACATCAAGAGCTTGATGAATACATCAAGTACTTGTCTATATTGATTTTTAAATGAAAACAAAAGGTTTTAAAAATGTTTGTAGTCTGCATTCTGCTTCAAATGGCTTTTAATGCGATGTCTGGACATAGCAGTAGAAGAAGAAAGTTAAGAAGTTGAGTTTCTAATGACCTTGAGGGTTTCTGACATTGGCTGGATCAAAATGAGAAAGCACTTCATTTCAATATTTTAAGGAAAGGCTGAATAACAATGGCGTATCCATCCATCTGTCCATCCATCTTTAAAGCATAACAGTTGAAATATCTGACACCATAAATGTTCATTTTTGTGTATTAGAATCAGAAAGTACAGAGAGGTGGGGGTTGATTACATTTTAAACTTAATCTTTTGAATTAGGGCTGAACTGATTAATCGTGATGAATTGATTATTGAATTAATTGTCAACTAATTTAGTAATCGCCTAATTGTTAACCGGACTGTGCAGAGTAAACAAAAGGTTGTTTGCTGAGAGAACAATACAGTCAAAGCAGCAAATAAATCTAAACAAACATAAAAAATATAATAAATGTATAAAAAGGGATTAGCTGAAAAAAAAGCTTAGTCTGCAAACAGTAGCTCAATAGATCAGCCCTACACTGATGGGATGTGAAAGGACTGAGCTTTTCACCTGTTGATGTTAGCATTACTGTAGGGAAGGCTTGATCATTTGCAGCAAAGGATTCACCTGCAGCAAAAAAAACAAACTTCTATCTTATTGCATTTTAGGCTATAAAATGTTTGTTGTCTTATTTAAAAAGTGTTTATTTGTATCTTTTTGTGTATGTCTAATATTGCATAACAAACACTTGCTGAAAAATCTCCAGAATCTGCCAATGTTTTATGCGGTTAATCAATTAATTATCCGAAAATTGATGAAACAATAAATTGATTGTTAGTTGCCTACTTGGAATTAATCAGGCCAAGACGTTACCCAGAATCCTTCTCTTGCATGGAGGTAATTTCACTTTCAGATATTCAGATGTGTTGAAGCTTTAAAAGTCTTGTTTCTGTAGGTTACAGTCACCATGAGTACAACCACGTTGAAGAACAGTTTCATGTCTTCCCCGTTTCAAAAGAAGGTGCATGAAAACCTTTTAGTGCTTACTACTCAGTTTATGAGGCTGTAAAAAGAAAACAAAAAACAAAATCTCTTTTCTCAAAAGTTGGTTGCACAAGAAGCATAAAATTACTTCATTACACATTGAGAAGTGGCATGGAGATTCTTTTTGCTTGTACCAAGTCATACATTTCTCCAAACTTCTCCCTGACATTTTGAGCCATCTGCGGCTGTGTTTATTAAAATGCATCAGAATCTGCCTCTGTGTGTGGCGTTCCCTGGAAACCTGCCTCCTAACTGCATTACAGCAGCTATGCAAATTATTTCACACTAACCCCCTGCTGGGAGTTGAGGTCCAGCAGCTCCACCGTCATCCTCTTCTTGTTAAGGTTCACGTATGAAAATATGGAAAGCGACTCACTGGTTTCTGTGTCCAGTTTCAGGGAAGATTTATTTATTTATTTTTTAACTTTTTTTGTTTTGTCTTTTTTGGTGACTATATGAGGTAGTGGTTCTTTAAAAATGACAGCAAATTTCATATGTTTAAAAAACTATTAATTGTCTTTTTTTTGTTTAAAGAGCTGTATAACACTTGTGACAGTTAAACACCAGGAGAACATCTGCGTACTACTAAAATGATGAATGTTTGCCATGGTTTTTCTCGCTTTTACTTCATAAGTGGAGTTGGACCTGATGAACACAAAGCTGATAAATCTGATTTGGTTTCCGCTTCTTTCACTGCAGGGCTCATGGCGTTCAGAAGAGCCTTGAAACGGGCGGCGGTGGTGGGAGGTGTGGCGGTCACGTCGGTCTTCGGCCTATCACAGCTGATCGAGTACAAGAGGATGCAGGTAAGCCTCTGTTCTGATTGGCTCTTCCCATCAGAGAGGAATCTTCTCCTTCTATAAAGACGCCTTTCTGCCAGCAGGGCAAGTCGGGTCTGGATTATGGAATGTGTTAACTTGATTCCAGGTTTGTTGCTGTAAGAATTTATCACCAGGTCATCGGACCATTGGAGTCTCAACCTCCTCCTGCTCCATTCAGCTTCTCTCCCAGATGTAGATGAATATGTCATCCTATGGAGCTTCCTGATCCTGATTAAACCTCAGTGTGAATCTGTCTAAACCCAAATTCTCCTCGCTTTCTTGTTTTTGATTGGCCTGTGAAAATCAGAGGAAATAACCATGCCAACAGAACAGCGCAAAGTAAACAGTCCACACATGTTTTGGTAGCAACAAGCTAAGCTTCCTTAGTATTTGTATTCCTTCAACTTTTCCACATTTTGTTGCAGTGCAACCACAAAATCCAGCACATTTCAATTGAACTTTACTGTTGGAAGACAACAGCGTCGTCGTAGGGATATAAATAACTCCACTCAGAGAGCTCCAGCAGCTTAGTTTAGATGTGAGACATAACTTTAGATTCCTGACCTTATTGGTCACCTCAAACCTAACCTGAACTTCTGTTTTGTGTCCTGGTGGGATAATATCCTCTCCTTGCCATTGCCATCCTCTCCACCCAAGCATGGATTGGTAAGCAAGAAGTCCACCCCGATGAAATCCGACCATCTTATAAATAGTTTGTAATCATGCATGCCTTCTAATTCCTGCAATTGCATTGCTGATGAGCTGAATGTCCGTCTTGTCTCCTTCAGTCGGGGCATGTAGCTCATGGAAGTTTTCAAAGTGGTCCGATTGGCTATTAGCTTCGACACGCCGTCCTCCGACTTAACCTGATTATCGGTGCCGGCGCTTCATTCTGTGACTGAGCATCAGCGAAAAGAGACAATGATTATATCATAGGCGAGACCTAAATTACAAACGCCCGTCGTTATTTGCAAGTCAAATGGAGCGCTGGCTTCAAAGCAGCTTGATGCAATCATTTAGCCTGAGCTGCTAAACAGAAAGGTGAATAAATATTTCATTAGATATGAAATTCTTCTACTGTAGCTGTGATTATTTCTTTAAATTAAGTATCTGGCTAATCAAACAGTGGTGTTTAGTCTGGAATGTGTGAAAGCGAGCAGCATGGTGGAGCAGCCACAAAGTAACCCCTCCGCACTTTCCTAACTTTTCTTTGTCATTAATCTAATCCTAATGTAGCGGGTTTTCTTCAGCAACACTTCACTTGCTTACTGAATCTAATGGTAAACATTATAAGCACACAAAATGGGGCTTTGAACCAATCATAGCTTCTTAGAAACACATGTTCACTGAAGCCTTTGAGGTTTGCATGATTTTTGTTTTCTCCTTCCATCTAGAAATTCATCAGAATTTACTCACTTATTTTATTTTTATAAATATATGAGTTGGGTCATTTTATTTAGCCAAGTATAATCATAAACATCTATGACAAAGAGTATTATGTTTGTCTAAACAAACTATATCTCATTGATAAAAGTATGTGAACCTCCAGTTATCCAACCATCCATCAATAGTTATCCATCCATCAATATCTCTACACGACCTTTGTTGTTAATCGACGCTATAGAAACCAATTGAATTATAAAGTCCGTCAATTCTTCCATCCATCCGTAGATGCATCAGATCTATCAATTCAGCCATCAAAAGTCCATCCAACCATCTAAGTGGGACATGCTAAATAAGCTTCAAAGGGAGGCACCCAGTAAGCATCATGCTTACATCCACCTCAACTGAATCCTTACTACATGAAGGAGAAGTTGCACTACTCTTATAAACTAATGTCCATGTTGTGCTAATTAAAGGAGGGTTTTGTTTTTTAGTTTAGCTCCTTATGCACAACAGAGCAGTGTATTGCTCACAGTGTAGGTAAGACAATCCATCTACCACACCATACACCTGTGACTCGTGAGCAATACAAGAAGATATTTAAAGATTTTGAGGTAACAATCCGTCTTTCTTCGTGTTGAGATCCATGACCTCAGATTCAGAGGAATCTTACTAGTTGATTCACACTCGGCTGCAAACTACTCCAACATAATTAGAACTACAAGCTTTAAATAAAGTATATTTGATGCCCTGATCATCTTTACAGCCGTGGTTACAGATCTTGTTCATGAATAACATCCCACCTTGAAGAATCCAGCCTGCCTTATAAACAAAACCTTAATTTGTATTATACCAAGTCAGGCCTGCTAGTGTTAGATATCTACCTTGGCACCAGATTTCCTCCAACACATCCCACTACTCTTCTTGAGCCACTGATCTAAAAAATACATGTCAACAACAAAAGTATTTGACCCTCCACCAAAATAAAATAGGGCCCAGTGTTATATGGCCTGGATAAAAGCTACAGACTTTAGTCCAAAATTCTCAAAAGTGTGATGTTTAACCGAGAAGTCTGAAGAAAGCTACATTTCCAAGTAATGTAGCTTGATTCAGCCTGTAAAACACGGTGGTGGTGTCATGGTTTGGGTCTGTTTCTCTTATTTGGTACAATGAATTCTTCATTACTGAATGTGTTCTGAATCACTGGAGTGTATTAGGATCGGAGCCATTCTGTAATCCCTAGTGATGGTGAGGCCATGTTACATCCTGTTTTGAAGCTTCTTGGTTTACTTGGAAAATGGAAAAAAAGTATCATGGCAGGATCCCTGAAGATAATCTTAAATGTATCTATTGGAAATCAACAACTTCAATTGAAAAGAGATCTGGAAGGTAAAAGATAACGGAAATCTTCAAGATCCAGTTGAAGATTTCCCTAAAGAGATTTTTCGCACTGATCCAAAGTTCCTGAAACTATTTAGCAGAGGTTACAACTAAACTCATAGGTTCACAAACCTTTGCCACTCGCTAATAATTCAAATTTGTGGAGCTCAGAAACCGAGTAGTCTCAATGCACAACCAAAACAAATTCATAATGTATGAAAATGATTGCAAGTCATTATGCATTACATCATGTCAGCTCCAGGGCTGATTATAATGCCACAATAATGTACCTGCAGTCTGCTTATAATGTTTCAGAGCATCTCAAGCAAAGTGTTGCTCTCTCTTCTTCTGTACCATCTTTAGAATAGAGACCACTATTAAAGATAAAAGGCATCAGCGTGGTTGCACTTACAAACGGTTGGACTTGTGTGTCCCATCCAGGCTCAGTTGGTGCGTGTGGCAGCTGACGCAGAACTGAAGGTCCTTTTTGAGAACGAGCTTCCCTCCAGGGAGGTCCAACTCGCAGCGTTGCAAGACACTCCGGAGTTTGACGTTCTGGTTGTCGGAGGAGGGGCCACAGGAGCCGGATGTGCCTTAGACGCCGTCACCCGGAGTAACGTTCTTTGCTTTTTGACTTCTCCCTGGCCTACTAAACACGACTTTGATGAAGTCTTTCTTTACCTTGCAGACCTCAGAACTGCCCTTGTAGAGCGAAGCGACTTCTCTTCGGGGACGAGCAGCCGGAGTACGAAGCTCATCCACGGCGGAGTGCGTTACCTACAGAAGGCCGTGATGAAGCTAGACTACGATCAGGTTCGCACACATCTTGCTTGCTCTTGGGTTTTGTTGCTCCTTTTTTATGCATCGTCTCACTTCGGTTGTTATGTACGGACACCTCAGTACACAATGGTGAAGGAGGCGCTGCATGAGCGAGCCAACCTGCTAGAGATCGCCCCTCATCTTTCAGCACCACTACCCATCATGCTTCCAGTGTACAAGTAAGAGTCCAAATCTGAAACAACAAACCACTCGTTTATGTCTATTGTCTTTACTAGAACGGGATTTAATTTCCAGATGGTGGCAGTTGCCTTACTATTGGGCAGGATTAAAGGTGTACGACATGGTGGCTGGGATCCACTGCCTAGAGAGCAGCTATCTCCTGAGTAAGTCCAAAGCTCTGGAGTTATTCCCCATGCTGAATAAGGACAAGCTGGTAGGAGCCATTGTCTATTACGACGGTGAGTAAAGGTTTCTATTCCCATTATCACCTTTTGTAGTTTAATGTAAACATGAAAAGGCTGCTGAGTCTGACTCAACAGGGTTAATATGGGTATGATAGTTTACATATATTCTTGTTTATATCAACATTGCCTACATCTATCCATACCTTTTATTTTTCTGAACTACCTTCAGCTCTTATTAATGACTTGAAATACTGCAACAGCTCAAAGCTGAACAAAATTATCCATAGCTAGACAACATACTCTAAAAATTGTCTTCTGTCAAACCTTTATTGTTTTTTGACTGTAGCTTTTATGGAATGTGTGAAGAATTAGACCTTTGTTGAAATAAAGTGGAGTATTTTGTTTTATCATTATAGTATGAATCCCAGGCAAGTATTTGTTATATAAGGGAACAAAACTAAAATGGGACTTAATTCTTTTTGTCAAATGGTAAATTTGTCAAGAGATATTAAAATGAACAGATTTTCTGAAAAAAGCCATAAAGGAGGTTAAAGATGAAAATATCCTGATTTACCTTCTCCACTGGCTCTAAAAAAATGTTGACAGGTTGGTGGGAGGCAACAAAGGTTGCATGTTCCTTTTCTGGGGGGGACAAAGAGGACCCAAGCACATGTTGTACATCTATGGCAACATGAGAAAACTCCTGCGCTGAAAACCAAGTCACATTTGTTCTGTTAGAATCTTTTTATTTTACCTTTTAGTCAGCTTTTGGAAGAGAACAGAGACAGAAGTACTGATTCCTCATTGAGGTTATGTTTGATTTCCATATCCTTCCCCTCCTCCATCAAATGCTCTGAGGAAAGGGGAGGGGGCAGCGCAGGATGGTGGAGGATCGGAGCGTCTTTTCTCCAATTATTCCGTCTGGAACAATCACGCCCGTGACATTTAGAAACCTGACCTTCTCTTCCGGCGCTGAGGAGAAGCGTTGTGGTGGTCTGGCAGAACGACAAGCTCTCTCGCGCTCTCTCTCCCTCCTGCCGCCGCCGACAACGGAGCTTCGTTTTGCTCTCACAGAAACTGGACAGCAAACATGTAATCCTCTCACTGAATTACCTTTGGCGTGTGTCTACATTTGCCTTTAAAATGCCAATGTAGTGTGTTAGGTCCGCTGAAGGTACACCTGATCTGAAGACCCAAGCAATTCAATAGTTTGTTTCTTCGTTGGTTATTCTTACAAATCTTTCTAAAGTTAACAGGTTCACAATGTATCTGATGTCTTATTGCATGTCTTGTTCTCCAACAAAGTGCAAAACAAATCTTCATTATCAAAGACTGTGTTCAGGATTAAAAAAACAACATGTTTATCATCAGTGTGAAACCGTACCACTAAGAAACCAGTAATCTCTGAAGAACCAAGAGGAAAGATCTTCCTGCTTTTCACCTTCTGGACCTCAGTTCTGCCCTTTGTACAATCAGACTCTTGCCAATAAAGCATCTGTCTTCCACTAGGGTCTTGAGTTTTTGACATTTGACCACATTCTGTTAGGAACCAGAGCATCATCAATTTGTCCTCATCAGGTCAACATAATGACGCCCGGATGAACCTGGCCATTGCGCTGACAGCCGCCCGCCACGGTGCGGCCATCGCCAACTACACTGAGGTGGTTCACCTTCTGAAGAACAAAAACCACAAGACTGGCCAGGAGCAGTTGTGCGGTGCCCACTGCAGAGACGTCCTCACAGGTGAGGGCTGCGAAGTCGGTCCTAGAACTGATTTCTCTGTAGGGTTTTCATTGAAATGTTTGGAAATGATCACTTTGTTTTCCAGGGAAGGAGTTTGACGTGAGGGCCAAATGTGTGATCAACGCCACCGGACCCTTCACCGACTCTCTGAGGCAGATGGACAAGCAGGAGACTGCCAATATCTGCCAGCCAAGTGCAGGTGTCCACATCGTCATGCCGGGATACTACAGGTACCACGGAAACGCAATTCAACGCCTGGTGTAAAAACTAAGGTTTTGATGCCGTTTCATATTCATTAACCTGTTCATTGTTTGTTCCTCTGTGTTTTTCCATTCCCCTTCTGCAAATAGTGAGCTAGCTAAACTATAATCTGACCTTCACTTACAGGTGTAGGACAATCTTCTCAGGTTGAGAAGCAGCTCAGCAATAGAGTGGTTTTGTTGAAGTGGGAGGCTTTAAAGTTCAGCTCAGCTTATTGAGCAAAACCCGAGGGAGTGTGAGCCCTTTGAACACAAATGCCAACCACCTAATTTTCTTCTTCATCTTTGGCGCTCACCTCAGTCTGCCCCCTTATATACGTTCCTTCCTCCTTCCCTCATCCTTTATGCTACATTGTCTTCTCTTTCACCAGCTCTAGCTTAAAAAAATATTCAAACCTTCTTCCATTCAGCCCCGACAATATGGGCCTTTTGGATCCGGCTACGAGCGACGGCCGCGTCATCTTCTTCCTGCCCTGGGAGAAGATGACCATCGCTGGGACCACCGACACCCCCACCGATGTGACAGCCCACCCCATACCGCGGGAGGATGACATCGACTTCATCCTGAGGGAGGTGCGCAACTACCTCAGCCCAGATGTGGAAGGTACCGGACTCGGCTCATGTTTCTCCTTGGTTGTCCACTGAATAAAACCGCAGCTGCGCTTTGTCTTCAGTGCGGAGAGGAGATGTGCTTGCGGCCTGGAGCGGCATCCGCCCACTGGTGACCGATCCCAACTCCAAAGACACCCAATCCATCAGCAGGAGCCACGTTGTCAGCATCAGTGACACCGGACTGATCACCATCGCAGGTCGGCTCGGCCCACCACGCAGCTTCAAAACCCTTCAAGACATAGTCAGTTGCTCTGATGCAGCATTCTGTGTGTACAGGTGGGAAGTGGACAACCTATCGCGCTATGGCCCAGGACACGGTAGATGCAGTAGTAAAATTCCTCGAACTCCCAGCCAGTCCCTGCAGGACGGTGGGACTGATGCTGGAGGGGGCGAAGGGCTGGTCACCAACTCTATTCATCCGACTTGTACAGGACTATGGCCTGGAGGAGGAGGTACATCTGCTTTTCATTTAATGATTTGGCAAACCTTCGAAGAGTTGACTTTGATGTCAGAATTCAGAGGAAAAAAAGCAACTAGCACCTGGTGGAACAGCGCCTATCGTAGGAACTACTCAGTACAACGCTCTTAAAAACGATAAAGGGTTATTGGAGAAACATTATAAAGTTGAAGGCAGAGTTTCAGAAAGAGCACAAGCTTCTTAAAGAGACAGAGGTCCAATTTCAAGCGTCAAACTGAGATTGCTCTGATTGTCTTCCAGGGGTAAAATCCTCACCACTCCTAAAGACGCTCATTAGAAAACAAGTCCACCTACAAACAGTCATGCTAAGAATTTGAGTGAGACTGAAGACATTTCTCCAGCAGCAGTCCTGGAGCTGACATTAAAGCTTCTTTTGACATTTGTTCTAGACGAAAAAAAAATCCAAGTCATGCAGAAATGCAATGAAAGATTCCCAATTCATCAATACCTTCATATAAGGATACATTGATTGGAGTCGCGTCTGCAATAATTAACCAGTTGTTTTGATTAAAGGCATCAGACCATAGTTTCATGAAGAAAGAGCCTGCAGTAAACTCCCCCCTCATTAGAAGCTCCTGTAGCAGCTGCTGTGTTCTCAGGAATATTCCTAAAGGTCACCAGATATTTGGACAGGATTTGACCTTTCACATGATCGGCAAGTCAGTCATCTCAGTAGCAAATAGGCCCCTGTGTTCTGTAAATATACGACACCTCACTGATAAAGCAGCGCCGTCATTTATTGTTCATTTGCAAAGATGTGAAATTGATCAGCTGAATACAGCAAACTGTATTAGTTTGGAGTTAGCATTAGTAGCAGGAGGATCCCATCTTTGACAAATTTATAAAAGATGAACTTTGAATTAGAGTGCTGCCAGAAAGCATTCGTTCATTGAAACATGCCAATAAACTGGATTAAGCTAGTTAAGGTTTCATTTTGTTACTAAGGGCTATTTTGTATGTTTTTAAAGAAAATTTCCAAGTGATTAAAGAAAACGTTTGAACTTTTGGAACTGGAAGCTTTCCAGTAGAGCTGTACATAAGCAATATGCATACAAGAACGACAATGTAGCGTTGGCAAATTCAAAAACATCCTGATCTTAAGAGGTTTAGACAACTCCTTCTGCATAACCATAAAAATCTACATAAAAAGGGATGTTACTTGTTCAATTATCAAAAGGATAGTTTATGTAGAAAATAAAGAGCAGGAGTCTTAACATAGAGCCCAGAGGAACTCTTATATAAAGTTCCTATAGAAAGAGCAAAAGCAACCAGTGTAATGGACATCATGTTCCAGATTATCAATAATTTAAAAACAAACTTACAGCACTTGTAAATTTCTAGACTTACTTATAGACTTTTCAAGAACTTTGAAGAAACACACAAATTGTATGTGCCTTTATTTAATAACATGTATGGGATGTTATACTATATGGTATGACCAAATAGTATATAAAATATAAAACCATATGTGGATTCTACATTAAATGCTGGAGCTAGGTTAATGAAATGCATATCAGGGTGTGATAAATGTTGGATTTCTGTGTGTAATTCTAATTATTTGCCGCAGGTTGCTCAACATTTGGCCGCAACATATGGTGACAAAGCATTTGATGTGGCCAAAATGGCTAAGGTTACCGGCCAAAGGTGGCCGATCGTTGGGAAACGTCTGGTGTCTGAATTTCCCTACATCGAAGCAGAGGTAAAACTGTCGCTCAGACTGGGATCCTTTCAGGTTCCACGTCCTGGGAGTGTCTGAGGACCTTGTCGTCCTTTCCCAGGTCCTGTACGCCATCAAGGAGTATGCCTGCACCGCCATCGACGTCCTGGCGCGACGGACACGACTCAGCTTCCTGAATGTGCAGGCGGCAGACGAAGCTCTCCCGAGGATTGTCCAAATCATGGGCAAAGAGCTTAACTGGAGTCAGGAGAAGAGGACGGTATGGGGCATGCGATGGAGAGGTGCTATACCTTTAGAACGATTGATTTCATTCAGACTGAAGGAGGTTCTGTCTCTGATGTGAAAATCCAGGAGGAACTTGAAGCAGCAAAAATGTTCCTGTATAAAGAGATGGGCTACAGATCTCGATCGGATCGGATCACAACGACATCCGAGATCCACCTGGACTACCACGACGTGATGAGGTAACCGCTGTCATCCCTTTTCTTTTATTTTCTAAAGCCCAATTCTTTTGATGTGCTTTCATAAATCAAGAGCTGTTCCACAGGTACAAGAACCGCTTCCACAAGTTTGACAAAGAGTCCAAAGGCTTCATCACCATCGTCGATGTCCAGCGAGTGTTAGAGGTGAGTTTCCCCTCAGTCTGGTTTTTTTGTCCTCTCTTCCTCATAACGTGCCATTGATCCTGTGTTTTCCTCTGGTCTGTAGAGCATCAACGTCCACATTGACGAGGACGCGCTCCACGATATCATTAACGAAGTGGACCTCAATAAGAACGGACAAGTTGAATTCAACGAGTTCCTGAGGGTATCGTAACACTCAGATTCTGGTTCTCGACCTTTTAGAAACAAGATCCAAACCGTTAAACTGGGCTGTAGCTCAGACGCCTCAGGAGGCAAATTAAAATAAACCCAAGATAATTAATAGATTAGAAATTGTTTTAATTAAGCTGTTCTCCTAATTTTTTTAAATAGTGGCTTCTGTGATTAAAGCTTTGTACAAAGCCTCAAAGTAAAAATATCTTCTGTTACAGCAACATAATCTCATTTTACAGCAACATAATCTCATTCTGAACGATTTAGAACAATCCAACCTTTTATTTATTTATTTATCACTATGGACTAAGGGTCTCATATGTTCCCTTAGTATGAACTGGATCAGTGTCCATTTCTCAGTTTAGTGTTCACCCAACCTTTATGAAAATGTCAAAATGAGTTTATGAGCCATGGGGAAATTATTAATACAAAACGGTACTTAAAATCTCAGAGAAACAGTCCCTCAGCATCACCCATCCTCCACCGTTTTCTAGTTTTACATTTCCCCATGTTGGCAAATTTTGATTTCCAAATAGTTTGGATTGTGATCCTACCAAGAGTCACACTGCCAACTTATTTTAAACTTTTTGACTGTCGACACTCAATTCATTTATTTTTTAATCTCTTGATACTTCATGTTGTTGTGGGCATAGAAACAAGCCCACAGCATCATAGATCCACTCATGTACTTTAAAAGTAGGCATGAGGTGGTTTTGATTTCACATTTTTCCTGTCTGTGAGAGTTCATGAGAGAGAACAGGAAGTCATAAGCTGCTTTACATTATAAATGTATTCAGCTAATGTCGAAAAAACACAATTTCACAATTGTAGTGCTTCCATTTAAAAAAAAAAAAAAAAAACGCAATTAAGTACGTTTGTTTGTGAGATATTTTCCTGTCATCTTGTGTCGGTGGCGGCATCAAGTTGTCGATCATGCGACTCTTGTGATGCGAAAAAAAGACTTTCCATTTCAGTTTAGTGAAATAAACCAATTTAGAGAGTGGCAAAAGTTGTCATCAAAAAACAAGATTTATTTTTTTTCCTGAAATTGCCACGTTTCCATTAAGCTAATTTGTTTTCAAAGTGCATCCATAAATTACTCATTAAAGTCCCTCTGATCAACTTAAGATTTTTTTAATGAAAAATAAATAATTCTTACATCTGATTGTTAAACATAGCGATGTAACAATAATTCAAATCCAAGAAGATGTATAGCCTAGGTTAAGTTCACCAATACGCAGTAATAATTTTTTTTTTTAGCAGAGCAACATCTGGCCTCAGGTTGCCAGGTTACCCCGTCTGAACCGGCTTTCTGCTCTTCCTTCCGCAGCTGATGAGCGCCGTGAAGAAGGGACAAGTGTCCGACAGCCGCCTGGCCATCCTCTTGAAGTCGGCCGAGGTCACGCTGGACACGAGGGAGGCGGTGCCTGTGGACCGCAGTGGTGGAGGAGTCTGAGCCGCAGCGGGTATATGCAAATAGTCCATTTGAATCACAATAACGCAATCAGGCTCGCAGCGGGATGAGCTTGACCAAATCAGGCGCTGCATTTTTAGGGGAAATCTGATCTAATGATTGAAGTCCGGGAGATAAATCTTGTGCCTGCGATCACACAAAAATGTTTCCCATTTAACACAAAACCTTTTTGACATTTAGTGTCTCGAGAATCACTCCGTATCGCACTGAATCAACACTGATTGTGGATTAAAGATGTGCTTTCGGGCTTTGTTTTGAGCAGTAAACTGAATGTTCGCAACCAAGAAGAGGAAAGATTTCAAAAGTTGAAGTTAACATGTGCAAATTATTAACATGTGCAAATTATTTACACTAACAGGCAAAGGCTTTGCTTAATTGAGATATTAAAGTAAATGAAATTGTCATGTTAAAAAAAACCTTGTACTGAATCCGTTTGTGGAGTTTGTCACACTGCAGCTAGTTAGAAATGAACATCCACTAATCATGGGCAGGAACGTCAGTTAGCCTCTGTTTTTAATGATATGTCCATCACATAAAAATTGTAAAACATATAGAAAAAATATACACAGACCTATATGAATACACTTCAAGAAAACAATATATGTTCAGTCAGATTTATGTTCTAAGGTGAGAGGAATTAGGAATTTTAGCCATAAAAACATCTAAAATCAATTTCATGTTAAGGTTAGACCCTACAGAGGCTCATCAGTATTTTATATGTTCTTTAAATGTATTATCTTATTCTTATGGTCTTATTGTTCCAACACTAAACCAGCTTTACATACATCTTTAATGTGTGCAGTATCTTCATTTATACAAAAAATGATTAAAAAAAACTTCTGCTTGACTTGTTTTCAGATTTAAAAAGTTGTTGCAGACATTAAAATGAGCAGTTTGTTGAATTCAGTGATTCTTTTACATGCAAAGAGACATTTGCTTCATATCTAAAGTTTCACACTCTTCCCAGTCTTCATCTGTTATACTCTAATACTTCAGGACCTTACTTCTGATTGGTTAGTAGAGATTCGAGCCATGACTCCTGACCAATGAGTGATTAATTTGGTTTTTCAAATCGATAAGAAACATGATAGACTCTATTGAGCCCTGTCATTTGCATCTCAAAAGGACCAAAATGTGTCCCGTGTTGATTTAATACAGAATTGATCTTTCAACTTAAAAAAAAACCAGACGATTAAACGCAAATATGTACAATCACAAGTATTTGGCTGAAATGCAGTAGCCTTCAACGAGCCTCTGCGGTTATTCTGGATTGGATATTTGAGCAAAAAGAAACATGCATGATGCTGCCATCAATGTGGGAATTATGTTTTATTGTATAAATGAGAGTTTTAGATAAATATTGCTTACTAATAATCATCACATTCAGCCCCATCAGAAGCACAATGCACCTTTTTTAAAGCTTCCTCAAGCACTCCTGCTGCCCTAATTATATTTTCATTTTGTTTTCAGGTGATCACACTGTCTACAAGCTGTAGTCACTGATGTTTACAAGCTTTCAGCTTTTTGATTTAATCTTTTTTTTTAAACTGATTATTCTTTTATTCACTTCACTTGTTTTCAGTTCACCTACGGAGGCTTTATTAAGTTATATAAATAAAATATACTTGGTGAAGGTTGATTTTTAAAGCAAACAATTTTTCTTAACGTTCGAAATCCTGTGCTACTCTATGGGGTATCAAATGTGTCGAGATTTAATTTAAAACAAAGATAGTAAGTGTTTAAAAATATAAAAGAATTCATGAAATTAGTATTTAAAGGGTTAAAATCCTGTTAAATTATTTAATTTCATTTGTTTTAACTAATACTACTGTTAGTCCCACCCACAAGTGTAATTTCAAAATGTGTTGCAGCACCTCACTTGAAAATGTTATTGATTCATTAAGGTATTTTATTGTTTTTTTTAATAAATGACTTGTAACAACTGTTTATGAATTGACCAAGTAATGTTTCATTATTGATATTTTTAGTGAATTGTGGCATGTTTGGACCTCCATACAAACATTTAAAATTATAGAATAAATGTGCAGTTTTATTTTATCCATTTTATTTTCATGCTTCTGCTGGAGAACAATATTTCTACATGCTGGCTGATGTTCTATGTTTTTCAGGTGCAAATGTTTTATGCTGTGATGAATGTATGCCATGTGCCTTCACTATGATTTTATTGTCTCTCAAAGCGCACAAAGTCTATAAATTGTTTGTATTTAAACATTTGTTAAATGACATTTATGAAATGTATTGTACTTTGAATTTTCTGTCTCAGATATTTTACCTGCTAATTTTAAAGATATTTTAAGAATTAAAAAGATGATTTTAAAAAGTCTCGGTTCAAGAATAAAAAGTCTTATATGTGGAAATAACATAAAATTGCACACATAGGAGTTCATTTTATATCGTCAACACCTTAGAAAACCAAATATTATGATCCAATAATATCTAATTGAGAAAATTCAATTAAAGATGAGGGTTTTTTTTTAACTTTAAATTTCCACTTAACTTTATAAATCACGCAATATGTATGCATGTAGGCCATCATGGGACGTTTTTGCAACAAGTCGGAACATTTTGGTTATAAAAATATGAATTTTCCACTGCAGATCAAATCCTTTTGACTTTTTAACGACATTTTTTGAGTTTTGTCTTACCTTTTTTATGGGAATTGATTTGTATTTTTTGTACAAACCTCATTGTGAGTGATAAACAAAGACATTATGCAGAACAAATATTAGTAACCAGTGTGTGTTCGGTCAAACTTATAACATATATAAAATGCTCTGAATCCACTTCTTTTTGAAAAAGGGGATCTGATTTCTATCCACTAACACAGCGAGTCAAAATAGAAATAAAACATCTGCCTTAACGGCGTCCAGCTGCTGGAGTGTGCTTTGAGCCGTTTTTGTGAACACCGGTGAAGCCTGGTGTCATGACATTGACAAAAAGGAATCAGCCAGAGGAGAAGGAAAAGAAAAAAAACAGACACTGCATAACAACACTCTTGTTTTAAATTATTTAAAATTTAACTTCATAGGAAAACATAACAAAAAAAAAAAAAATTTGAAGTGGACACTACTGTTATTTGATTTATTCAATCAATTGACAGTACAAGTTTAAAGATGGTACCAGAAAACGTCTTTAGCATCATCAATAAATCCCAATCTTTGGTTATTTTATTAGCTCAATACGGCGTCAAGTTGCACCAAGAAAAATCATCTTTTTCTAGACCCGGCCCTCACAGGCATAGAAACACACTCGCACATTAACCTTCGTTTCGTTGGCTGGCTGAAAAACATCCTTTTCTCCAGGAAAAGGTCACAGTGAGGTTTGAGTGACAGCTTTAAGTCCACTGCTCGTGCTACAATCTGCGGTGGAGACGTCTTCCTGGGAAAAGGCCGGGAGCGCCGGGAAGCAATTAGTGAGCATGAATAACGGGGCAAATCTGCCTGCCATACAACCGCTAACGTGCCTCGGTTTCCCCTGGAGTGTTTCCCCCCATGGCTACAGAGGGGCTTCTGCTGGCTCACGAATAAAACAATGCAGGGAGGAGGAGAGGCTGGAACGATTGTTCACTCATATCTTCTTTAGTATGGACGGAATTCCAGATGCTCATTTAAAATATGTGATCCATTATTTTGTTGGGAAAATAAAAATGGCAAATTATAACATATTTTATCGTGCATGCCCAATCCACAGAGTGAAGGCATGGTGGTGGCAGCATTATGAGGAGGGAATGCATGACATGCTTTTAAAAAATGTGTTAACTTTTTTAGCAAATAGAAATAATATATTTTTAGTTAGATCATTTCTCATGCCAGTTGGTTGCATTCGATTTTAATTGAGTATCAGAGTAAATGGCTAAATGGGGGGAAAAAATGCTACATTTTCATGCTTAAAGCTATAGAGTATTTTCTGCTTGCCTGTTATTTTTTTCAGGGTTCAGTTTAATCTCACGTTTTTTTTTTCAAACTAATGTTTCTACAAGGACCACGAACTCAAGAGCCTTTCTGTAATTAGAAAGGCAGAAGTGGGAGTTAATAACCATTCTGATGGTTTTCACAAACATGCTGTCTGTAAATAATGCCAGGCTTTAATTAGAAGAGCCGAGACCAGACAGACAGACAGGCAGCTCTCCATCCTTCAGCCAATAATTATGGTAAATAAGATGATAATTAACTGACAGCTCTTATTTACCTCGTTACCAAGCAAAGAAACGTTCAAATATTGATCTGAGCGGACTGGTCTCGTGGGTATTCTCAGTGTTTCGTGTTAGTTTGTTGTTCGCCTGATTAAATGTCACTAAATCAGATTGTATTTGAAGTCTTTAAGAATTTGACAGTCACACTTATAACAGTGTTATTGTCAAAGGTAATTTTCTTGGACTAAAACTGAAAAGACGTTTCAGTTCTCTAGGTGGGAATAATGGTTGAGCCCTTTCTGGAACACTCTGGAACAAAATGGCTTCCTGCCAGGTGTCGTGACATTTACCTGGGTCATTCATGGCCTTTGTGTCTGGCAGCGGCCACACAGGAAGCTCTTTTAGCTGGACTTCTGTGGACGCCTGTCAATCAACACTCATCCTCGGAGAAAAACAAAAAAAGGAAAAAAAGGTGCAGGGGGCGGACAAGGATTATTTATTTTAAAAAAATAACCCACCAAATTATTTTTAATTTTAGTTTATCTGAGAAATACGTTTAGTGGAGATAGCGACTCCATTATCTGGTTTATCGTTCCGCAAAATGTCTCTGGTTTGGCGAGACGTGATACAGAACAGGCGGGAAAAATATGTCCGTCTTTGGAAAGTTTAGGTTGATTTAGCCAGAAAAACGCAGCATCATAATTAATATACGGCAAATAGAGTGCTGCATAAAAGTATTATGACACCACAATTAATGATGCGTATTATGAAAATTTTACCTTTTTGAGCTTTACATCAATGTTATGTTATTTACTTAGCATACCTGGAGTGTTTTGTCTTGATTCTTTCATGCATTTTTGAGAAATCCTTCCACCCGAGGCAACCATTCAGCTGTGAAAGACTTAGCGCCATCTTGAGACAGCAATTAGCAACACCTGGTGGAGCTTCCATTGTCATCTCAGTGCAAGGCTGGTAAAAAGTTGTTATAGGGTTAAAAGAGGAGCGACGGTGTGATGACTTCCTGAAGGCAGAGTTTCAGAAAGAGCAGGAGTTTCTTAAAGAGACAGAGACCCAATTTCAAGACGTCCAATTATAAAGTCAAACTTCTTTTAAGTCATATTTGACAACTGAATGTAAATTACTTGATTGCGCTATAAAATGATAAAACATATTTTGCCGCCCCTTTAAAGAAATGGATTTTCAAAGCTCTGTCCATTTCCTTGCGATGGAATGAAGATATTTAAAGGATGCTTAAAAGTTGTGAGGTCCAAAAATATTGGTGGGTCAATAATTTAAGAGAGCTTCCTTGAAAGTGGGTTTAGAAGCTTGCAAATAGGTTTACTTTGTAAGGAATATGTTGAGTCTTACAAAGTTATATTTGCTGACGAATACCACACTGTAAAAAAAAACAAAAAAAACGGGTAAATGTACCGTAGAATTTGAAGGAATTTCTCCGTTTTTTAGTTTTACAGGTATTTGTACCGTATTTT
>CAEGAF010083571.1:0-77003 GCA_903067075.1 Micropoecilia bifurca | reverse complement strand
TCGTGTTTACCTGTCTGTTCCCAGTGCTTCCGGTTGTTCATTAAAATATCATTTTCACTATGACCTCCTGGGCTCGACGGCGTCTCTCACCTCACCTCAACCACCAAATCATGACAGTATACTTTTTTTCACCTGGGCATGTTAAGGTTATCAAAGTCTATAGAAGGCTAGGAACAGTTAGGCTAGCATAACTGACCCACTGCTCACTTTTTCAATGTTTTCTTTAAGTTAGAACTTTTTTCTCACCTGTTAAATCTGAAACCTTTGTTATCTAATTCATAGGGTTGAATTAACCTCTGAATATTGCGTTCATTTTTCAGATTCTTTGCGTGACTGTGGTATTTTCCGGACCACCCATAATGTTGACTCAATGGACAGCAATGGCGTGTGTGGCGCACGATAAGTCACGTCCAGTAATTTATATCCATTCATATCAATGCTGCTGCCTCGTGCTCTGTCCTTCTCTCGCACGTCCCGCTACTCAGCAGTAGGTGTCAGGTTGCATTGTGTTGCTTTCAATGTTGTCGGAAAAAGGGATTCATGCGCTTAATGTCCAATTTCCCATAACTATTTATTGAATTCATAGTCGCCAGCTGAGGTGGCAACGGGAGTGGTAAGGCTCTCATTTGCAGCAACTGCCCCCCCATGACACCCCAGTAAATCTGCCCCTGTTATCAACTGAGACTGAGAAGGGAGTCTCAGTTCTGCCCTTTCAGTACTGAGGCCACCCTAGTGAAATTGTTCAATGATATCCACATAAACACGGGGCGACTTCAGCATTCAACACAATTTAAGTCACACACTGGATCTGATTATTTGTAAGGGTGTGAATATTTCCAATGTCTCTGTAACTGATGCCACAATGTATGATATATTCGCTGTTATCTTTGAAAGCATAATCAACATTGACTCCCTTAGCAAAACAGCTACTATTAAAAATGTTCTTTCACAGACAACACAGCAGAAATATTTACTCTTCCTCCTCTCCCTTAAGCTGTAGCGATATAGATGAGTTGGTAGATAACTTTCATTCTAAAATTTCAGGAATCATTGATTCCATTGGCTCCATTAAAGTGAAGGTCGTGTCTGGTAGGAACAAGGCTCCATAGAGAAATGTACAAACAGTTAGACAACAGCAAGACAACTTTGCTGTTGGGCCGAACACAAATGGTGTAAAACTCAACTTATCGTCTATTATGAGATCTAAAAAGAAAGACTGCATAACAATCACTCAACACTATACCATGCAAATAAAAACATTAACAATGCTCAAGCTTTATTTGCAACAGTTGACAGACTCACAAACCCTCCTGTGACTGGACCACATCAACTGCAAACTAACACAGCCTGCAACAAATTTGTCAACTTCTTAAGATTTTTTTTTAAATCAGAGGGTAAATCTGCACATCCACACTAAATCCAGTACCAGCCCAGACATAACAAATGCGGGAAAATTACTCAATTACAGTTACTGAAATATAGCCTAGAAAATTAAGCTCTTCCTGCTGTCTGCATATCCTATCCACACATTTCTTTAGAAAGTCCTGCCTGCCATTACAAATAATCTGATCCGAATAGTAAACTAATCACTCTCATCAGGTGTTTTTTCCTCACTCTTGAAAAACATTGTCAAGTCACTGATAAAAATCAACAATCTGAACAAATCACTACTGCATAATTACAGGCTGATCTCCAACCTCAAATTAATCAACAAAATTATTCAAAAGGCTGTGTTTAAATAGTTAAATGTCTTCATAATGATAACCAACTGCTTTGACGTGTTTCAGTCTAGTTTCCTGGGTCACTACAGCACTCAGACTTCCTTCGTCAAAGTGTTCAATGATATCCACATAAACACAGAGTGTGGAAGTTCCGTAGTGTTGGTTCTGTTGGACCTCAGCACAGCATCTGACACTCAAATGGTTTAAATCTTGTATAAAGAACAGGGATTTCTTTGTTTCATTATGAAACAAATGTGGGGACTTCAAGGCCCCATATTAAAACCTTTTTTTCTCAGGCTATAAGGAAATAAGATTAGCTACCATAACTACGCAGATGACACACAGCTCTACATAATATCACCACGCGACTCAGAACGTATCCAAGCACTGAACCAATGCCTTAGAACAGATAAACTTGTGCCAAAACTTTCTTCAGTTGAACAGAAACAAAACTTAAGCTATTCTGGGACCGAAAGAGAAATCAATTCAGTCAATTCACAACTTCAGTTTTTACAACTAAAAACCAGTGATCAGGCCTGAAATATGTGTGTAGTGATGGACTCTGAACCTTGAGAGACACATAAAGTCAGTTTCAAAGTCAGTCTTCCGACACATGAAGACATTTCCAGGATTACAGGACTAATGTTTCAGCAAGATCTAAAGAAACTCATTTATCTTTAGTTGCATCAATTACTGCAACTGTGTCTTCACAGGTCTGCCTAAAAAAAATCAGACAGTTGCGGTTGATCCAAAACGCTACTGCTGGTGCTCTGACTAAAACCAGGAAGATGAAGCACATCACACCAGTTTTCAAAGTTCTTCCACTGGCTAACTGTAGCTCAGAAAATAGACTTTAAAATACTGTTGTTAGTTTATAAATTACTGAACTGCTTATCTCCACAACGCATAAAAGATCTGCTGTTATTGTAACAACCTTCCAGACCTCTGAGGTCTTCTGCTCCCCATCCACAACAAAACATGGAGAAGCAGCATTCAGCTTCTATGCACCACAAATCTGGAACAAAGTTCCAGATAACAGCAAAACAGCTGAAACATTGAGCGCCTTTAAATCTAAACCAAAAACACTCCACCTGTTTGGAGTTGCTTTTGAAACATAATCAATGAAACATTAATAAACAATCTGATGTGTAATGACAGCAAAATGTAATGTATAAATTGACTGTGTTCTATGACTTTGTATTTGTGTGCTTTCATAATATAAAGCACTTTGAAATGCCTTGTTGGGGAACTGTGCTATACAAATAAAATTTGATTTGCTTTCTATTTCTTCTATGCACCAGCCCAGACATCGCATTGGTGTTGCAATTGGAGACCAAATCCTTGACCTCAGTGTGATAAGCTCTCTGTTTATTGGACCTGTAATGTCCAAACACCGTGATGTCTTTGATCAGGTAAAGTTCATTATTTTTAGACTTGTTTTACACTGCTAGCTACAACCTTCAATTAATCAGTCACATGAAAGAACTAGCAACTTCATCTTACTACTCGTTTACAGTATCTCTGAACATTTTATCCGTGACTATGATATTTTTATGGAACAACCATTGCAAAATTGAATTTCAGTATAATTTGAAAGGCCTTCACCACCTGGTTCTAACTGTTTGCAGTAGATTATCATGCTATACAAGTTGAGAGCTTATAAGTGAACTGCAGAATGAGCAGTTCACTCATTCACTCAGTGGACTGTAGTTCTAGTGCAGTCCACTCATATGGACGCACTAGAACAAACCCACGAAGCCGCTAACAAACGCCACATCTGCTGCTCTGTACGGCTTCTGGAACAATGTTTTATGAAAGAAAAAAATATATCACCATCAAAAAGCCGCGCCACCTGGTGGCGACGCTAGGGACTACAGCACGGCCTTCAGAACAATAATGTTCAGAAACTACAGCGGCTGTAAAGCGCCACAGCAAAGGTAACCAAAGGTAAATCAGCCCGAACAGGGGATCAACTCTAAACCACTCGCACCTTTTTACTCACCGTCTCTTTGTTATTTAAGCCAGTGGTCCCCAACCCCGGGTCCGTGGACCGGTACCGGTCCGTGGACCAATAGTTACCGGGCCGCGCAATAAATAATTAAATATTTCCGCTTTATGTGTTATTTAAGTCTGAAGGATCTTTTATTTTGAAAATCCTCTAACAGGATGCTCTCGGTTACTTGCGCGCTAAGGCTGAGCCATAAGCAGCAAAAAGAGTAAGATACAGAACCAATGTGAAACTCTTATGGATCACGCCAATCCCCCCCCGACCCCCAACAGAATTGTCCGACCCCGCGCAACCCCCCCCCCCCCCCCACACACACACACATACATACCCCGTGGGTCCCCCAGCCCCATCTGGCCTCTGCCAGCCCTTGGGGTGCCCTGCAGTAGACCTCTGGACCTTTGGCATGCTAATGATAAAAAGTTCAGCTCCAACAACAGCAGCTTGATGGAGGACTGAGGAGAGGGAAAGTCACAGGGAAGATCCTGGGAAGCGAGTTCTGGTTTTCACTGAGGGGGCGTCACCCCATCATATGAACCTTAGAAGTGGTTAAAGAAAGGAGTGGAATGACCACAACAAACAAAAATACTTAATTTACTTTGACTTTTTTACGTATTCAAAATGACATGGACCAACCATGTCCATTCATTTGTGTCACAATAAAAATACTTTTTGAAAATAATATTTCAGGAGAAACATGCTTTTCATTAATCCCACATTTCTGTATTATAAATGTTTTTCTCTAAGCTAAAGATTGTCATAATTAATAGGAGAAAAAGGCATGAAAACATCATTGGTTTGTATTTAGTGAATTTAGTGGGATTCGGTACATTAATTTTAATTTGACTGAACTGGATAACAGCAGGAGTGAAGTAGAATATATTTATTAATCACACAGAACTAGCAGCAGGGCGTCAGTCAAAACTTAGCATCCATCATGTCAGAAACACTTGCAGGTCTTATGAAGACAAAAACTCACCTATAGAATAAATGTATAAATGTTCATAGATTTGCCAGTAAAATCTTCAAAACAAAAGATTGGTTTGTATCAAATATGCCTCAGAAATAGGAAGAAAAGCATTTGTTTGACTACTAAAATATTTCCCCACGACTCTACATTCTACTTCACATTAAATCCCTTGTTTTGCTGTGCTTTGTGTCTATAAAGTTTATTTGATAATATTTGAGGGTACATATTATAACCTTCCTAATCAGAGGTGTTGTATGGAGTTTTCCTATTTTTCTGGCTTCTCTCCTTTTTATTTTTTTCTCCCACTATCGGTCAGCGTTGTCTGTAAATATGAGCAGCTGAGGTCAGCAGACACTAGTGTGTGAGAAAACACTACTAACCCTCCTGGCTGCACACACACCCTCCCAGCTGTGTGCACATGCTCGAACACACACACACACACACACACACACACACACACACACACACACACACACACACACACACATGAATGAACACCAGTCGCTGTACGCTGAGATCCCACTTGGGTCTATCTCTCTCTGACGTAAAGCAGCCGATTGCCTCCGTTTTACATCGGAAAACATCAGTAAACATTGGCTGATCTGAGCGTTTCAGTGCGGAGCCCACTGTCTGCCTGCTGGGGAGGACGGACTGGTGGAACAAAAGGGGGGCCAGTCCCCACCGACTAACACTAAGTGTTAAAGACAGAAGGATTAATGATAGGCGGAGGCCAGGAACGTTATTTACCCAGAGTCGCAGGAAGTGTGACTTCAGACTTCATCACCTTCTTCCTCAGCCGGAGTTTCCTGCCTCTATAAATGCACATTTAAAATGAGATGCTCACACACCTCACTGTCACCCTCTGACACACGACCGATGAGCTGTCAGTATGTTACCCTGCACTAATCCACACTAGCGGTAAGGAGTTGGTAGGTTTCCAGCTCCCCAAGTGGGATATAAAATGTGTGGGGTTTGTTATTCATTCAAACCGATTCCGTTTTCAACTAGCATTGCATAACACTCTGAATGTACCATCATCATGGTAATGGATGATAGTGGCTGCGTCATGCTGTGGGCGTGTCAGAACACTGAGGAATACTGGGAGAAAACCTGCAGAAGACTGTTGACTGTGATGAAGGTCTGCCTTCCACTAAACATTTAGTCGAAGTTACAATAGAAAGGATTTGTTTTCATTTTCATTTGGGAAAGGTTCAACTATGTGTTGTTTTCCTGGATGCACCAGGAACATGTTCCTGGTGCGTCCAGAGTTGTGGAGAAGACCTACAGAGCTGAAAAAGGAAGCAAACATTTAAAAAAACATCAACTTATCATTATCTCTATTATCGCTAACTCACTATTATGCACTACTTTGTGTGCAAACAATACACTAAACAGTGTGGCTTTAATGAGACAAAATGTGAGAACTTTAAAAGGTGTGAATTGTTTTGCATGTTGTCGGGTCTCCTGGAAGCAAAAACAGGAGGAAAAAAGCTAAAAATCTTAGCATAGCAGAGTTTTTTCTTTAAAATTATGAGAACATTCTCTGTAAAGCAACTTTAGATGATTTTTTTCCCCCACTATCTCTCTCTACTTTTTCTTTCTCATGTATCTCAGCAATTAGTCATGTCCAACCATGCTAACGCTCCCTCTACAGACGTTCAGCATCCCTGGAAGTTTAGTGTTAGCCTGGGTGAGTCAGGTTAGCATAAGGTTGCGTCATTTAGGTGTAGCATTACACCTAATACTACATTAGTGTTAGTATTAGTGTGACATATTGTTAATTAGCATTAGCTTGTGTGTGTCAGGGTTAGCTGTTAGGGTAAGTGTTAGCTCATGTGTGGCTGCAGAGAACGGACCGCTCTACAGATAGAGGAAGGTGGTTTAGAAGCTTCTTACACCTTAAACAAAGAGCAGGGGGTATGTGGGGGTGTAACTTTTTTACTGCCTTCCCACACCAGTCAACACCACCAGCTGACTGGAAAGTGTTACCTGGAATATACTTAGTCGCCGGCCCCCTCCAGGCCCCTCTCCCCCACATCCCCTCCACAAGCAGACAGCCAATCTGGATGCAGGCAGAGTGGTCCAGGTGTACAAACAGCAAACTGTGGGGCCACATCAAAGGCTCCCATTAAAAGACAATAGAACCCCCCCCCGCACCCTACCCCCATTCCATTCCCACACCCCCTCCTCTAGAGACCAGCCATGGCTTTAAACACAGAGCACAGCAAACCCAAGTGTAGAGATTCCCCTCTGAGGCTGGACGCTCCACCTTTCTGGCTGCAGGACACCAGAATCTCTTCTAGAACAGGAGATTCTTTAATGTTGTCACATTAAAATCCTTGAACAAATGTCAAGGTTTGAATTCCGAAAGTTTAGTTTCTCCATTTGTTTTATGTTGCCAACATATGCTTTGCCGCTCTTTCATCTATTAAGCCTTCGGTCAGCCAAACTAGCAATAAATGCACTGTAAAACACTTGAGCTGCATTTAGTTGTGTCTACCAACTTCTACTGTTCAAGTCAGTGATGTCCAAACTTTTGCACTGAAGGCCAAAATCTGGTCATTGCCTACCTATGCAATTCCACTTGATTCTCATTTCTCTTCATTGCTCCATCTGGGATTTCTCCTATTGACTTAGATTCCTCCGGAAGAATTTTAACCAATGATGTTGATTTTCCGCGCTGTTTTAGAATCCCAGTCCCTGTAGTTTTAGTGATGCAGCTGAGGAACAGAAGGAAGCTGTTCCTTTTGTCCATTTTGGCCACGCTTCTAAATATTTATTTACCATTAACAGCCATTTTGTTCTGAGCAACACTTCTCTCTTCACAGTGGAGGATGGTTATTTACAGTGTAGATCATTTCTAGTAAGTCTCATACTGGAAAACTAAATAAATCATCAGCCAAACATTAGTGATTGGGTAAAATCCCCAATTTGGAAGAATTCAGTGGGCCAAAATTTTATTTTTTGCCCCAATTAAAAAGCAAAAGTATTATTA
The DNA here is from genome assembly GCA_903067075.1 of Micropoecilia bifurca. Classification (NCBI taxonomy): domain Eukaryota; kingdom Metazoa; phylum Chordata; class Actinopteri; order Cyprinodontiformes; family Poeciliidae; genus Micropoecilia; species Micropoecilia bifurca. Next base: position 69,312 of record CAEGAF010083571.1, on the reverse strand, counting down.
TTATGAATTCCTTCTCTTTCTCTTTTTAAATGCATAATAAATTAAACACGTAGCATTTTATATAATTACTTTAAATTTTGTTGATCGAGAAAATGTTTTGTGCAACAAAATGAGAATTTTTTTCCCAAAACATTGTTTGTATTTAGCAAAGTATATTGACTGGGTTTGAACAAGTTAACTTTGTAGTAAAATGTGGTTTGTGACATGATTTACCACCAAATAAAAACAAAAGCAAAAAAATATATATATATTTCTATTCTACAGAGCATTTCAGTTTTCAGAAGATTTAAACTTGCAATGGACAATCTCATTCTAAAAAACGGACTAAATTTGTCAGAGAGACAAATTTATACCATTTATGACCTGTGGTTGGGGGAGAGAGGGCACGCGGAATTATTCAAAGGGTCACAAATAGCTTTGGGCTATTCTTTAAACATCTGCTTTAAGTCAAAACAAATCTTGCAAGTTTTAGATTTTGAACTTAAATGATAAGCATAAGTAAGTTATGTTAATTTTTTATTAATTTTGCCACATCTACAAGAATTGAGTAAACTTTTCCTTTTTTTAAGTTAGCACTTCAAAAAATAACTAAGAGAAGAAAAAGGCCATTGTGGGAATGGTTTTTGTGTCTCGTGTTGCACCGTGAGTGAGATGGAGATTGACCTGTCTCTTGTGCAGTGTTACAGCAAATATTCATGTTAATGCAGCAGCAGAACAAAGTCTGTTTAAAATGGATGTTTCTAAGCGGAACTTCAAGATAACTGTTGAGTGCTGAAAAATCAATCAAATCTGTTATGAATGTGTTTGTTTGTTTCTGACTGAAAATCTGCAGTTATTTGTATAAATGGATGTGAATTATGAGTCAAAAATACCAGATACATATATGAAAGGAGCAATAATAAGTAAAACTGACTTATTTTTTTTCATTCATTTATAATTATGTAATATACTTGGAGTGTTACCTTGATTAGTGCTGCCTTTGAGACAGATGTAATTTCCTCCAAGCTTCAGAGCTTCTGCCTCACAGAGCAGCCCCTTCCCCATGACTCCCCATGACCCCACTCAGCTCCTTCAGACTAGCCAACAGCAAATAGCAAACACTTGGTAGAACTGAGCATCAGCAGAACTCATTTTAGGAGCTACTTCTCACTGCAATGCTGGTAAAAACCTTGCTAAAGGGTTAAAAGAGGAGCCATGTTGTGATGACTTGGTGAAGGCGGAGTTTCAGAAAGAGCAGGAGTTTTTAAAGAGACAGAGGCCCAATTTCAAGGCATTGAATTACAAAGTTACATATATTTACATTCATTTTTATAAAAAACGTGCACTCATAATGTGAGTGCACAAAAGCTAAAAAGGTGGGAAAGGTCCGAAGTTTATAATGGAGTCATGATTTGTTCTCATCTTTAGACGCTGGAAGGCAGGAAGACATAATCTTAGAAAGAGCTGTGGTTGGACGTTTGGACACCGGGTGGCCTGGCAACAACCTATCTGGGCCCCACAGACAACAGCAGCCTCCAGCAGCCTGCAGCTTTGATGGGTCTCCTCTTTGTAGTTGGCCTGGACATGGCTTGTTACTCAGTAAAAGTGAGGGCTAAATGGCTCCCTAACAGGAAGCAGTTTACAGGTGACGCTCAACCTGCCTGTGGCCCTCCATTGTCCTCGGCCCCATGTCCCACTTCATTACCATTTCCATAAGAAAGGAGCTGTAATTGCCCCTTTTCTTCTACTGCCCCTTCATCTTCAAGTGTCTTCTTTTTTACCCCTCCCCCCTCTCTTTCTACTACCCTTCTTTTTTTAAAAAGTCTGCAACAGCTGACTCTATAACTATTTTTTTTACATATTTAATCACCGAAAAGTCTCAGTACTAGAGGCGTTGGTTTGGTTAAAACATTTTATTAGTTCTTTTTTTTCTCTTATTTGTATCTGTTTTAAAAGGTGGAACTGATGAAAATTGAGTTAAAAACATATTTCAAGAACATAAAAGAGCCCAAACTGAGAGGAGCATTCACACTTTAGTTCCTGATCCTTCTCTGACCTCTGACCTCTTCTGATTCTCCTCATGCTGTGCTAACCACATTACCTTGCCCAAGTTTTTAGATCTAATTTTTCCCCTTTTTGTCTCATTACAGTCACAAACATCCATGTATTTTATTGGGGTAAAAGTTCAGATGAAATTAAAAAGATATACTTACAAACATTTAACAAATAAATACAAAACAGGATCAGGTTTTAGCCCATTCTTTACCAAATAGCTCTCAATATCAGTCAGACTGAGAACAGCAATAATATTTAGGTCTGGGCTTTGATTAGGCCATCACCATAAAATATGTTGTGTGCACCCTGGTTCCAATCCACAGGTACATGTTTTGTCATTTTTTTAGGATGAGATTTTGTCTTGCATGTTTAAATCTTCTTTAACATAAAATATTACATACATCAGAAAAAAATTCTCTTTTTTGTATCTCATTTTTCACATTAAATAAACATAATGTGTTAACTTCATCAGTTGCACTTCTGAGCCAGCAGGATGAATATGTGTGACAACACTCGTCCTTAAATCCCAGAGTTTGGTCAGAACGATTTAACCGGGATTTGGGAATAATGTGGAAAACAGCATGTGGAGTCAACACCTGAGCACCAAAGGTTTGGAGAGGATACACACACACACACACACACACACACACACACACACACACACACACACACACACACACACACACACACACACACATTCATGCCTTCACACTGTGACCCGCTCCAGGCCCGTCTGGCTTCACTTTGAACTTCCGAGGTGTCGATCTGAAAGCAGGGACAACAGAAGGAGTCCATGCAGAGGGGATGATGGGCGGCCTATCAAGTGCAGCGTGAATTGATGCAGCAGCATCAACACGTTCAGCTCGCGACATCTCCATGATGACAGAGGGAGGTTCCATGCATGCTGCAGGTTACACTGAAAAAGGAAAACAGCGGAACCAACAAAGAAAAAAGAGTTACTTTGTTACTAGTAATCAAATAGGTTGATTCAAGTATCTAAGGTTGGACAAATACATTAAGTTTGACAAACTTAATTTGACTAGATGTAACAGATGAACTAAATTTTTTAAACTTGGAGATCCATTCTCTGTTTGTTTGAATGTCAGGCTGTGTGTTTGTGCAGATATGTGTGTTTGTGTGTGTCCTGCTTGTGTCCTGCATGGGAATGCTGCAGGTAAAGTGCCTGCTGTCAGAGGAAGGGTTGATCTGCCCCCACCCTCCCACCCCAGCTGTGAGTTGAACCATTTTAAACCGGGCCCCATGTGGATCCAAACAAAAGAACCAGGTCCCAATTACCATCTGCTCTTTTGTTGCAGGAGGAGCCACCGAGGCTGGAAGAGGCTGCAATCTCCACGGTGGGCTTCCCATCTGACATGGCATGGAGCTGCTTTTTCCAAGGTGGCAGTAAAGGTAGCAGGTACCTGCTGGAGTGTGTTACTGTGGGCAGTGTCTGTCTAACAGCTCAGCCACAAACCGAAGAGGAACCATCACACTGATCTGATTCTGCTGCTCTGAAAAAATAAAACAGGAGATCCAACAAACAAAAAATAATAATTACTTCATTTGATACAATTAAGTGTATTCAAGTAAATATATCGAGTTTATTAAGTTGTTATGTTAAATAAATTAAGTTTGGCAAACTTCATTTGATTACATGTGACAAATTAACTCATTTTTTGGAAGTTGGAGCTCCGGATGTTATTACCAAAATATTAATTTGCAGGAATCTCCAGTCCCAGCTGCTTGTATTGTGTTGCGAAAAAATCAACACAATACAAGAAAATATTTTTAAAAATAAATGATTTTTTATTTAAATTTTTTTACTTACTGAATCAATTTTACTTTCGATTCACATCTATTTGGTTCATTCACTCCTCCAGCCTTTAAATCAGCCACGCTTTGGATCTGATCAGGAAATACAGAAGCCATCTCAATACTGCCACCTTCTGGTGACGTTAAAAACATGTCCTCTCAATCACTGGACTTCAGCTCCCTACCAGGGAACATCCTTTTTTTCCACGTCACTCCCAAATGAATTGTAATATAATTTAGAATTTGATCATATTTACTCAACAATTAGTGCATATGAAACACAGACATTATACAGACAAGTAGAAACAGAAGTATTAAACTATATAAGCAAAAAGAACAAAATACTAAAACAATGGATTATTTAACATTAGGATTTTCTTTCTTCTTCTTCTCAGCAGTTATTTAAAGGTCACTGGTTTTTTTTAACTAGAGATGCGTCGATTAGGTTTTTTTCCTGCCGATACCGATCACCCATGAGGGCCGATCACCGATACTGATCACCAATACCGATACCGATCACGTAATTTTTTTTTATTATTATTATTATAAGCACTACTGTTACATTATGTGGAAAAAGAAACCATGAATTCACCTTAATTTAGACAAAAACCTGTTTTTAATAACTTTTTCCAAGAAGAAAACTAAACAAAACAGGCATTGTGCAAATTGTACTGCTATCAATAATACTATCTTTAACAGACTGAAAACATATGAAGGCTCTGAAGAGGCTAAATAATGCAAAGAGAAAAATAAAACCTCTCAACGTTGCCAAAAAAATTCCAGTATAAAACTTAACATTCAAAGGCAAATACAGGTTCCATTACAATAAACATTACTGAATGAAACCTTCCTGATAGCATGGCGGCTAGCTGATTACTGCTAGCTCTGATTGGCTGTTTCTGACTGAGCAGAGTAATTATGCAAAGCAGGGAGGAGATCAAATATTTTTTTAGAGATTATCTGTCTCGTGTGAGGACAGCTAAAGTTTTAATACGTATGTAAAATGTATTTTTTTTAAGTTAGATGCTGCAGCTTTAAGCAGAGGTTCGGTGTGAGAGTCACTACCGGTGGAGCAAAAGCGGTGCTCCATTTGTAAAATATTACTACCGCGGTTCAGAGCAGAACAAGCGTCTTATGTCGCAGCACGAAGACTTAAATAATTTTGCGGGTTATTTGTTTAGCTTTCTGACTGTCATGCTAATCCGGGTGAGTGTTTGTAGCTGTGCGCTGCTTTACCTGCTATCTGATCCTCCGTATGTCTTTTTTACTGCAGTGAGCCTCGATGTACCCAAACTCCGTCAAGTATGGCATTGTTTTATCCCATATTAGATTTGTCTTGATGCATTTTGACCTGCTTCACCCCACATACTTAAATTTTTCGCAGCAACACACAAACTTCCCCATTCACTCAGTGCGTTATAGATCAGCAACAAAAGACAGCAATCACCGATCATACACTTTTCATGGAAATCGGCCGATAATGATCAGTGGCCGATCGATCGGGCACACCTCTAATAATTATCCACCAATATTACAAATTTTTTAACATACAGGTATCAGTTTGATAAATACTGAAATGTATTTCTGTCTAGTTGCCATTTGTTTCTGGAGGGAGAGTGGAGGAGGTTGGTGGGAACAGACAAAACTGTCTGGGAAAGAAAAACAAATATATTTTTAACACATTGCCTGAGTTTTCAAAGGTTTGATGTTGGTTTTCTTGCAGAAGCAGTATTTGGACGTGTATATATTTCATTCACAAACCAAATGTTTAGCTTTTAATTACACAGCATATTTTAGCCCACCGCATTTTAAGATAGATTCACGAGACCTTAACTTTAGAAAAAAATGACATTTTGTAGGATGTCAGGATTTAAATTTTCAGTATACGAACAAAACTACTATTGAGTTCATGTAATGAAATTTCTTTGACATGTTTTGGGTGCAAGAGAAAATCAAATATCACAAGCTCCACATCCATATTTTTGCAGGTGAAAAGTAATCTGAGTGAGTTCTAAAGAAGTGAAAAGAAAACATCACTTACTGTATTGACAGTTTCTTCCCATGTACTCCCCTGGGCATTCACAAGAGTAGTTCGCAACCTGATCAGTGCAAATTCCCCCATTCTTACAAGGATCCTTTTCACATTCATTGATGTCTAGGAGAAGAGAGGAAAGACGAGAAACACAAAAACATATTCTGTTAATTTATTAGCACAGATAACCAGACATAATAGGCTCTGCGTAGATTAAAATGAAATGCATAGATCATCTGACTTTCCTTAATGTTGCTTGATTTGTGGAGACCTTCATACAAATACAGTGCCATCTTGGAACTAAATCACCAAATGACGCCTTGATTGAATTTTAATGCCAAAATTACCAAAATTATTTCTATTTGCAAAATGCCACAATTTAAAAAGAAAGAATATTAAAGGGATTTACTTATTAATGTTTTCAAGATCACAAGATTGCATACATTCCCTCAGTATTTGGCCTTTAATCTGTTGGACTTGGGTCAAAGGTTTTAGGTGTCCTTCCACAAGCTTCACAAGCTTTTCACGACAGTTTGCTGGACATTTGGACCATTCCATCTGTTAGAATTGTCAGGTTCGAAGGCTGTTTGTTTCACTTGCACACACATTCCAGATCTGCCCACAAATTTTCAGTAGGATCAACTTTGTGATGCTCATGCTAAAAAAAATGACTTTTTGCTACTCTTTTGCCACTTTACCACTTTGGCTGTTGGATATGTTTATTGTCCATTGGAGAAACCCATTTTATACTGAGCTCTAACTTCCTAGATGATGTCTTTAGACATTTATATGAACTTAATGTCCTTCCTTCATTATGACATCTACTTTTATGAAATAAACCAGTTCCTTCTGGCAAAACTGAAGTATGGAGGAGGCCAATTCTTAATGTTACCACCTCCATACTTCACAGGTGGGATGGTGTTCCCAGGTTTACAAACATATGACCTTGACTCTGGCAGCCTTATGGACAATAATCTATCAGTCAACAAATCAATGTCTTTAGCTTCAATTTTTAAATCTTGACAGCAACAATTATTATACACATCATTAAAGAGTTTTTTTTCAATAGACTGGCACTGGCTACTTTTCTTTTGTAAATGAAATCAAGTAAAAAAAAACTTTGGTAGATAACATGTTTTTTTATGAGTTTGGTTAAAGAATAAAAATCCATCAAGAACAACTTGGTCTGTCAGACTGAGTTTATATCAACAATATCTAAAGCAGATCCTGGAAATTACCATGTGCTACTCATAAATGTTTTACATTGCAATGTATAAACAGTTTGTTTTGTGAGAAAAAAAAAACTGATCCAGAATTAAAAACAAACAAATGAACAAACAAACAGTGTTTTATGCTCTTTTTTTCCTATGCAAAACAAAGTAATCCTAGCAGCCTTGGTTTATTCCTGATTCACACCAGCTGATCACATTTGCATCTGCAGTGGCTGCAAATACCAAGACCGAAATGAAAAGGGGAATTTAGCACCTTTGACAGTTGTTCTTCATCAAGCTAACTAATTTCATTTCATTCAAGCATCACAGAGGTATATGAGAGCAGAGCAGAGTGCCAACAGTCAACTGTCCTCAATAATAGCCATGTGAAATAACTCTCGTTCAAATAACCAACGTGACAGAACTTGAACCCAACTCCCTTACACATATTTTCACTGTGTTGTTATAAGCATAGATAAGAGCATGAAATGACAGCAGTGATTTAAATGGGGAGGGATGGAATGAAGTGAACTCTCAGGCACTTCAGAATAAATTTGTAATGATTTCCAAATTTGCCTATGGCTGTAAAATACTTTTAATCCTCTAAAACATACCTTGAGCAGTGTGGGACTCAAAGGTGCAGTTTGGATTCATGAATATGTAACTAGGTCATAGATTTAGAAAGCTTAAAGAAGTGAAAAACGATCTCATCTCTCTGAGATCCTAAATCAGATGGGCACTTTTGTAGTTCTTTATTTTTTTCAGAAATGTCTTACAGTGTTATCTTTGACATACAAATCTGTGACCAGAGGAACTAATGTGTTCAATTTGTAACCCAAGTCAACACTAAAAAAGTTGATTGCTTACAAGGGTGAAATAAAACAGAAGTTTTTAAAATAATGACGTTTTTTTTTCAGAACAAATATACCTTCTCGCTAGATGGAGAATAGAATCATGACAAAAGTCAACAGTTTTAAATACAACCATCTGTCTGCTGCTTTAATGAACAAGAAATATGACAAAATTTTAAAGATAGTGGTCTAAACATCACATTAAAACAAGAGACTGAAATGGAATTGAAGGTATTTAAGCATATTCTTAAGTTATGTTTAATTTTTAAAGTTTTTATATAACGAGATGAAAAAGCTCAAGGAATTGCATATAGTGTGTGTATATATTCATAGGATTTACTTCAGTCTCAGTTTTCATTTTGTCTTGACAAATTGTTTGTTTGCATTTTCAAACCTCCAGCCTATCTAAAGAAAGCTCTAATTTCCACACCATTATATATGGCAACATTTTTATTATCAATTGGGTAATAAAAAGGACACTGCATTTTACCCAGAAAAAGACATTTTTCTCGGGTTTTGTTGTACTGGACGTGCCAAATGTCAGAAGCTAATTTTCTTATCTTTAAACTGTGTTATTTGATGCACTCATCCAGAACCACTGAGCTGCAGCACCAGATAAAACATTAACAATTTTGCAAAACCTAAGCTCCAAAAAGAAAATGCAGGCCTTCTATACAATAAAATTTCAAACACATTTTAGCACGTTTGCATTTGCAGCGTAATTTGATAACTTTATACTATGTGTAAACAATGTGTACTTCAGAACTGTGAAATAAATTGAGTTTATAGTTCAAAATGTATTTAACAAATATCATTTGGTTATATTTTTCTAGTTGTGTTCTACAAATCCAGTTTCCAAACTCTGTAAGTGAACTGAATACTTAATCATTAATGACCAAAATATTTGATGATAGGATTTAAAAAAACGAACACACCTGGTCCAAAGTCTTAATGTATTTTAGTACTTAATTCAAAAGGGATGCTTGTATTATTTTTGGCTCACACACAAACCATCCATACATCCATACATACATAAGTTGCAGGACTGTAGCTCTCAAGGACTGTACTTGAGCATGCCTGCTGTAGACAAATCTGGTTAAAAAATGTAGTTTTCAATATCATTGTTTCTTCCATTGATTTTCTCACAATAGATGAAATAAACCAGTTATATGGAGAAATTAGAAGGAAGCCGATCAGGAGGGATGCAGCCTGACAGACATGAAGGCTTGCAATAATGTTCAACTGTGAAAAATAACTTACTTCCTAACTTAACTCCAGCACATCCAGAGAGACATTAGATATACCTTTCTGAATCTTTTCATTTATTGTACTGCCAGACCTAAATAAGTCCTTATTTAAGCAGTTATGGTGAAAATAATAAAAATGAAAACAGTTAAGTAGAACTCTCATGACACAATCTCACAATAATTTGCACCGCAATATTTGCTTTCTTCTAATTACCAGGTGGAGCAATAAAAACAAAATGTGATTTTATGGCCACTTAATACAACACAGAGAAAAACATATTCTTGCTACTGAATGCCTGCAGAGCCATCTGTTATTTCGCACCGAGGAGTTTAAGGTTTACGATAAACAAATGTAGTAAAACACTTCCTAGGCAGATCTATAATTCCTCGGTGCAAGTTGGGGAAAGTCAAAAAACCACAACCACTTTAAAAACTGCTGATATAACAGCACAAGCCACGTTGATTTCATTTTAGCCATAATACCACTTTCTTACATGACATGCTTGTCACATTTCAGTTCATATTCCTCTTTGCTCAGACCACAAGGATCAAATGGGGATAAAAGCCAAATGGAGAGGCCACTCAAATGGAGAGCCTGGAGCACCACAACCCGTAGAAGGAGAAGCCATCGTCCCCAGGAGATCAGTATGGGGAAGGGGAGACTTGCTACTAAATCAAGTGAAAGAAAGGGAATTACTTCACTTGACGCAGTTAAATCAACCTTCTGCAAATTAGAAATGGGACTAAAAGCATGGAAGAGGAGAGATGGAAATGAACGTAAAGATGGAAGATGAAACAAAGAGGGAAAAACAAACATAGTTGTGTAGATTAGTAGTGTGGGTAAATAAACTAAGTTTACTGTTCCTTAAGACCATCAGTGTGACAAAACCAGAGGTCCTTAAAACATTAGTTCTCTGCAACTCGGTTACTACTCTAAATGTAAGCGTTTTTTAATCAAAGCATTAAAGATAATAAAATCAAGCTCTTGCAACTAAGAGGTTCAGTTTATCGACAGTAGTTGTAACAATTTAACAACATGGCTCTTTTAAAGATTTTCTACAATGGATGGACACACTAAACAGTAAAAAACCATGGCAGTTAAATAGACTGGATTCCTTTAAACATCCCCTAAGAACGGCGACAGTAAAAAAAAAAAGGTTTTGTTGGTTTTATGCCATTATCAAATTTAATTAACATCCACTAGGTTTATCAGCTTTGCAGTCCATTGTATTTCTGTTTGCTGTCAGTTAAATTAAAAGTTTAAAAAAAAAATAGTTCTGAATTATACATCACCTAGAAATATTATGGAAACCTACAAGACAACTATGTTCAAGTAATACCAATGTATAGAATCGGAACCAATCTAAATTAATTTGAAATGTCAAATATATGATAGAAATCCAACCATTCATTTCAATTCTAATGTAAAAAACATGCATTCTAATGTTAATCTAATTATATTGTGGTACAGATAGTCAGATCATCACAAATTGGTCAAAAAAAGTAATCTAAAACTAATGTTACGCTCATATTTTCCTTTGAATGCTGCCACATTGAAAACTGCATGGTGCATAGATTTAAATGAAGCAGGTATGTGGAATATTAAGTCTTGTCACGTCTTTGAAGTATGCTGCTGTTGAACAGTGCATGTGTATTGAGATTAAGCAGACAGAACTTAAAGTTTTAAACTATATGATGTTAAGGTTGTTAACCTTTCCCATTATCACTCTTGCAATGTTTCTTCATATTAAAAAAAATAAAAATAAAAAAAATATCAAGCAACCATCTGGAAATAAAATATCAATGCTCTGAGTGCTCCCATAATCATTAACCAAGTTCAAGAAAACTTACTGGAGGTCAGTTTCACAGTCACTTTCAAGAATTGCAGAGTATCATGTGTAATGTTGATATTAGCACATTGCTTCAATATTTAGTCACAGTTGTGTAAATGGCATAACGGGGCAAATGTGGTACTCATGCAGTGTGACAGCTGTGGGACTCCGGCAGCAGCATTTCCCAAAAACTCCATGGCTGCCTGGATTAGCTGGTGATCAAATTATGTATGCTACAGTGGTAATAAGAAGAAGGCTGATGCAGTAGAGTTATTTTCCAAAGGGAGAATATTTCCTTAAACCATTGAGATAGATAGATGCACAATTCTGAGACAGGACTATAACATCTGTGAACACGTGGTTCAATGACGAACAAACTTCAAACAATAAAGATATTGATAGAGTCATAAAAGATCTTGTTTTATCTCTCTCTTATGTCTAACTGTTATGTTAAACATAAAGGTTTCAAAGAAAGGGGGAAAAAAACAAGCATTTCAGTGCTTCATGGTACGGCTCTCATCAATTCTCTGTATTGGCCTGTTACCTGGATTTACTCCTCCGCTGCACCTCAAATGTCTCAATTGAGCAATAATGAAAGCAATGAATTGTCCTGTATGTCAAGAAGTATCTTTTGCAGCGAGAGCTAAATTGACTGTGTTGTGTCCGGGGAGTGGCAGGAAAAAAGGGTTGCAAAGGGAGGGGGTCACCGGTGTGCTCACCTCCTCGGCTCCTGCACCTGCCACTGGCACACAAACACAAAGACCAACAAATTAGATTTCCACTTCATTCACCTGTAAGGGCATTGTGTTTAATGGTGGGAAGTGGGGGGTGGTTGAAGGTCACTCTAAAACGCAGTAAGGACAATCTCCATCCGTCTCCATCCACTGTGGATGGACAAAGCAATTGTAATGTTCAAAGCTGGGTTTTATTTAGATCTGTTTTAATTGGAATATATGCAGATTCATGTAATTGCTTTGGAAAGTCTAAACAGCCCCAAACAATACCATAAATCACACAAGTGTTTGAAATAAATACCAGCTAATAGCTTGTAATCCTCTCACACTCATAAAGCCCCCAAACTTAATTAGCTAAATGAAAGGTAGCGTCCCTGCAGTATTGCTTCTACATCGCAGCCACTTCATTCATTAAATTACACTCAGAGGCCGGGTAAAGCTCAATAAAGACCGTTTTATTCTTTGACAAAACATTCTGCCATATAGTTTAGAGATAGTACAGAGTATAAGTCAGAGAATTACAGAAACCTATATTGATATATTTCATGTACTGATGCATAATTATCTCCAGGGAAGTGTAATCTTTTTTTCTCACCTTTTCTATTAATAAGGAGATTGATGTATTTGCCTTTTGATCATTCTGATTCAACCCTATGCCATTAGCTATCGATAGATTTTTATGCTTATTGTGTAATTAATCCCAACAGCTATGCATTATTGGAAGTAATCATCTGTTTTTTAAAAATAATATCTATAGTTTTGCCAGCATTGACAAACTGCTAATTTTGATGGACAGTGATTCAAATGGAAACCAGACAGAAACCAAGAAAACTGCATTGATGGGGTCACCATATAAATGAATCAAGAGACCCAAATGGATGTTTTGAAACAATAAACAGGATTTGTTATTATTTTCTGTCACATAACCTAATGAAATCATATTTGTCATATGTTCAATAATACTACAAATAGCAACATATGAAATATTGCAAAATTTTGATGTGTCCCTTGGTTTGCAAAACGACAGAGGACATATTATGGCTTTCATTTAGAAATGACTTTTTTGCCCCTCTTCCATAAATGCCATATTAGTGGTATGTCTAACAGTTGTCCTGTCAACCAATTTTCAATCTGAATTGTAGATGTTTTTTTTTTTTTTTTTTACTTTTCCAGAGTTGCCGTGGGCCACTTGGGTGATTAATACTCCGCTTGCCCAGTCTGTCACTCTAAAAATGGATGGCTGTGTTTTTGTCATTATCCAGTTGTCTCTTACACTTTACATTTTTAGATGTCCAGTTCAACAGGGGGGCTGTACAGTAGCGCCGTTGGTAGAGCTGTTGCCCTGCAGCAAGAAGGCTCTGGGTTCAATTCCCAGCCCCGGTCCCTTTGCATGGAGTTAGCATGTTCTCCCTGTGCATGTGTGGGTTTTCTCCAGGTACTCCAGCTTCCTCCCACAGTCCAAAAACATGACTGTCATGTTAATTGGTCTGTTTAAATTATCCCTAGTTGTGTGCCTGGTTGTTTGTCCTGTGTGTCTCTGTGTTGCCCTGCGACCTGTCCAGGGTAACCCTGCCCCTCGCCCCAAATGTTAGCTGGAGGCATTAGCTCCCGACCCTGCCAAGTCATCAACCTCTGCATCAACAGTGCAGTGCTACATCAGATGCTCAAATCTTGAAATTTTGTTTTAGAACCCTCCTTTATATTTCTCCAGAATTTTATTCATGATCTGTCTGGTTTGTCCACTGGTCATCGTAATGTTGTTTGCTCGCTTTAGGCCTCAGAGGTTAAAGGACAGACATAATACATTGTATACAATGGAAGTCTATGAAATGATTGAATGACTTTCTCAATGCAGTAAGAAGTATTGAAATGAATATAGATATAAAGATTACTATGTCATCGTAGAAGTGTTTGGTCTGGCCTGGTATTCCTGTTTATATTGTTGACATTCCTCATTCTTCACACTTAGATTTAAACACTGATAAACAAAACACATAAATGTGTGCAAAGAAAACAGTTTTGACTTTACAGATTGAAAAAAAGTGCTTCCCACTGAATTTAATCACAGTATGTTGAATGCGTTGCTCCTCTTAGTTTAAATTTCATAACTGGAAGCTCATGGTGGGTTTAGTCTGCAATTTATAAGCCTTGAACCTCCAGTATTGTCAGCACACCTTGTCTAAGATGAATATAACTTTATGCTGAAAAGATCTGTAAAGCTTCTGAACTCAGAGGTGTTGACTTGTTCTCAAAAGTGCATCTTCTGGTCAACCAGCCTCAGATGTTTTGTTTGACAGGTCCTGGAGCAGTGAAATGTGTCTAGTCCTCACAATATGAGGTCGACACATGCCCTGTCTCGACAGGTTGAGTCAAATATAGAAGAAACAACAAGGAAGTGTCTGTCTTCACTGACAACCCACGCTTGTCAGTTCTCCCTTGCTATTTCCCGTGTCACTGAAGCGGCTATCATCTCATAAGACAGGATTTGTTTCTGGGCTCTGATGGAGTAACGTAACCTCACATCCTGGAACTATGTTATCACACAGATATATGTGAGGTCCAGCATAGTCATCGAGGCTAAGGATGAGCTTTGACTCTAGTGATGTATGGAAAAATGATTGTTTTAATCACAATATAACCTTTACAGAGTCGCATGCTGCATGATTCAAGAGAGGTGAGCATGCATGAGGTTGTGAATGTAGGATTAGGACTGGTGTATTGCAAGGACATGTTCTCTGAAGTGGGATTAGCCTAGCAAGAAGTTATTCACAGTGGCACTCCAGAAGCCCTTGAAAAGACATCTTAGGATGCATTGCAGAGAGGCTGGAGTATCAGAGGAGCAAAACACTCATCATGCAGACTGGGGGATCCGGCAGAGCTGGGATGTGCAGAATGTGAAGAGCCCTCAGCTTGGGAGCACAATGACATTCAGAGGAAAGCCTTAAGTGTCATTTTAAGCTCAGAGATGGAGGCTCAGTACCAGGTGTGTGAGGGGAATTAGGATCTCAGACAACAAAGCCAAAGCCAAAAGCTCCTTAACGTCACCAAAACACCCTAAATTTAATGCCTAAATGACATGCAGGTAAATTGTGTAAGGAGGTGACAGGCAAACAGGAAGATGCCTGCTGCTAGGAGGTTTTATCTGCTTTAATATCGGCTGATGAGGGAATAGTGTTTGACAATGAAATGAAATAAAAAACAAAAAAACAAAATGACAAACACTGACAGTATTTACAGTCACAAAATTGCACATGTCAGTGTGGCTTTATTAATCTCAAAGTTTTTGCAGATACTTTAGCAGAGGTTTATCCTTAGAAACCGACCAAGATAAAACCAAGAAGTAAAAGTGCAACTAATAAAATTACCACTACAAATCATTATTTGACTTTTTTATTGAAAATGGTAGCGAGATAGGGAATGCAAGTACTTTATTCAGGTGCAGATACAGCTTTAACTACTGCCGCTGAAACTAAACATAGATTTCCAACATCAGCGATATGGGTGGGGAGTAAATTGCAGATTCATCAAATTCTGAATCCATTCACAAACATCAGAGGTCAATTTCCTTAAAGTTAATTGCTTGACTGATGTTTTAGAGAAATAAACTGAAAAAAGGCCATAAGTCAAACTCCAAGATAATTCATGCTGAGTTCATGGCAGAGTTACAAGAAAACAGCTTAGCAAAAAATATGACCAGTACCTTCTGCACAAAAAAAAACAACCTCGGAGGAACCTAGCATAATATGAATTTGAATCTGTGATATATATTTCCATGCAGAGGAAAGGGAAAAATATTTGGTGGCACCAGTCATCAGTAATCACAAGACCATCGGGCCACTGTTGTTTTGAAAGGAAACAGGTTTTTTTACTTTATGGTGCACACTTTGAAGCCAAGTAATATTCAATATCTGACATATTTCATTGGCACAATCTAGGCATCACTGAAGAAAGTGGGTAGAAAAGCTCTGAAATGCGTAACTACTGCCACAGAGTCTTACCTCACCTTAACTGCACATGTCATCACCACTAAGTAGCAGCTTAGCATCTTGTTCGTCCCAAGCAGGAGGAGTGAAAGAGAGTCACAAGGGTGCAAAGATGAACCAACGTTGTTTCCCCATGTCCCCCCATGGAGGACTGGCAAAATGACAACACACCTAACATGGCTGTTGATGGTAATTACACATTTGTGAGATTCAAGTTTTAACATCTGGCTTTGTATTTCAGTTTAAATGCTGCAACATTAAAATCTTTTTTTCTATAAAAGATTTTGGTACCTTTTTTTTTCATTATTGTTCTCGCCAAAATGTGCAATGTTTGTAGAAACTGGAGACCCATTTGTGCTCTAAACTCACTGCCAGGCTCAAAACATTTTTAATATAAAATAAAAAAATATATATAATTTCATTAATGTTCAAGGGTGAAATGTGGGATTAAGCTGCCACAAAGAGTTTAATAAGTAATTAAACATCTAAAGAAAACTTTACATTACAATTTATATCTATTAAAACAAAAAGAATGGGTTAGATCCTGAATCAATTATGCAAGGTTTTCTACAGAATTGTGTTGTCCAATTACAATGCATGATTGGTTTCAACAAAGTCAATTACAGATAGATTTTATTCATACATTTCCTTCTTGACCTTTCTTTTGTTCAGTATCCACAAAAGAGAGCACTGCATGAATACTTGAGGAAAGGGTTATCAAAAGATTAGATCGTTTTCCCCATACAGTCATATTGCAGTTAAATCTAAGACAACACATTAAGCTAAAAATAATAACGGCTCTTTACAAAATGCAAATATGATAGACATTTAAAATAACCATCAACCCAATAAACGGCAGTAAAAGAACGTCATCCATGGTAAAATCAGAGTGTTACTAATTGATCCACACTGGTTGTGCTGGATTAATGCAGCTCTGTGTAGTCGGGCAGAGCGTTCTCCAGGATTCTGCTTTGACTTTCAGTGACAGCCAAAAGCCCCGGGCAAGGCTGAACGAGAGTTTTCTTTTCTCCCATCTGGGATTTGGAGTAGCATCTCTATGTATGCGTTGGCCATCTGCCAACAGGTCCATCCTTACTGC
Source organism: Micropoecilia bifurca (assembly GCA_903067075.1). Taxonomy (NCBI): domain Eukaryota; kingdom Metazoa; phylum Chordata; class Actinopteri; order Cyprinodontiformes; family Poeciliidae; genus Micropoecilia; species Micropoecilia bifurca. The sequence goes on along the minus strand of CAEGAF010083571.1, from coordinate 52,477 downwards.
AGGGGCCAATAAGTAGCAATACAGCTAAAATTACCGAGGAAGACCTTACACAATTAGGCCATGGTAGCAGCTCGTTCTCTACGACTCATACGCACCAAATATGGAGCAGGTGAAAAAAAAAGAGCTTTAGCTAATCAATATATGTGACTTTTCATCTCCCATGTTTTGCAAAGAAGAAACCTTCTGTTCAACACAAGAAATTTTAGAATCAACCATTAATAAGCAATGAGCTAAATAGCAATTTTACTTGTGACGTTTTGGGGATTCAAACTTGAAAAAAAATTGTAAAAAAGTTGTTTTTTGTTTGAAATCTAAAGTACGTCTTGACAAAGTCTTATCAACTCATTATACATTCTTATTTTTCATGATGCAAACAAATGCTGTGGATAAAAACGTTTTCATGAAGCATTTTAACTTCCAGCAGTAAAAGTAAACACTCATGTCCGTAGGGTTCCTAGAGTGCTCTGAAACACCTTCACTTTAGCTTGTTTTCATGGTTGGCCTCTGAGAGACAGATGGCGTTTACAACTCTAGGAATGGGGCGAAAGGTGCAGCAGAATATCTGAGAAAATAGATATTTTTCTTGGAACACCTTTTCAACAACAATATTTAACTGGGTCTCCCTCCATCTGTATGTCTTTCTTAAACAGAACCTGCCTGTATCCTGAAAGCACACAAAAACTCCACGTTATCTACAAAAAGCATTAATGTTCAAAACATACACTTGTCATGTTATATTGTTATGGCTTACAAGCCTCCAAAGTTAAAGGTGAAGAATTTGCACTGTGTATTTTTTCTGTACATCCAGCTTAGAAAACAACATCTGAATCACGACAATAAGAAACAGAAGCCATACCAAATGGAACTTGTAAATCTGAGAACCAATGAATTTTCTCTTCGTGCCTAAGATCACCACAGGAGTCAACACACTGGTGGTTTCTTGGTATGGGTAAACAGTAATGAAATCTATTTGCCCTGCGTCTGAGGATTGCTGCTCTGTTGTTCCAAGACTGTGTTTCCACCCACCTGCTTATTTCATTTGCACGGACGCCCTTTGACAGTTATACAGCTATACAGATGAGCTATGTTCACTTTAAGCAAAGCACTGAAAACACAAGAACTTTTACAGCACAAGACATTCAAACTGCATCTTTTACTCTAAAGATTTAAGAAAATGTCAGCTTTAGTGGGTTGCAGTCAATCCAATTAAGAAGCTTTGAATTGTACAGTGTATTTATATCTCCATTCTGCCAAGTACTGCCAGATACAAGTGCTGCAACAACAAGCCAAACTACCCCATGATACCACAATTATGCCAGATTACCAATATGTTAAAAATGAATCATGCTAACCCCACAAATGTTCTGAATTAAATTAGCCTGCAGTTACATATTGAAACCACTGAGTTGAGTTGAAGGATTATCAACCCCCTCTGCTGATCAAAACTCCACTTGTTAAGAGTAGTTACCTGCAAACCCAACTAAAAACAGTATAGCGGTATCATGTAGTTCTTTTTGTAGTCTGTCATCTTGCCACATATGTTATTTTACCTAAAGGTGCATCTGGGCCAATCCAATTGTTAGGAAATTAAGCTGATTTTATGAAACATCAAGTTCTGACTCATAAGCAAGGTGTGTTTGTGATGCTTATATCACGCACACACACACACACACACACACACACACACACACACACACACACACACACACACACACACACACACACACACGCACACACACACACACACACATACACACACACACACACACACATATATACAGTTCATGTTGATTGTATATTGGGATGAAGTTAGTACATTTATATTTAGAAAATCTTTAGCTATTCTATGTGAATGTGTGTGTGAGTAAACAATTTTTCAAGAACAGTAAAATAGCAAAGCAACACAAAGAAGCTGAAAAAAGTTAAGACACAAATACATTTTGTGTAAAAGACATAAACTAAATACTTAGGTGTCTCACACAGTAGGACTCTGGGATTAACGATACAAATTCTGACCAAATCAGGACAGAATGAGTGGCGCGATTAAACCAGTTTCTTTATCCAGCCAAAGGGCTGATGTTTAGTTCGGCTGTGGAAGAAATTCATAACATAGCACCAACATTTATGAGATATTAAACTGTTTATGTATGATTCCACAATGTGTTTATTACACATGACTAAACATGAATTTCCCACGGGGATTTTATTTCACAGAGGAATAAGTCTTCAATTAAAACTTACATTTTGTGAACATTAATTTGTTATCTCATAAGCCTAATGATTCTAACTTTGCAAAAGTTAGAATCATTAGGCTTATGGTTCTAAGCCTAATGATTTTTGTGGATGTAGGCCACAAACATCTATCTTCTGCCGCAATTGGTGTCTGGTTTTGGTCATCAATAACTACAAACAATTGCTTAGGGAAATTACTATTAAAACTTGTAATTTAAATCAAAATTACCAAGTGGGGGGGCCATCTGATTATCAGGGAAATAATAGCCAAATAATTCAGTGTCTGTTGTCCAAATACCTTCCTGGTAAGGCTTATGTTTTAAAATAATAGCTGACGGCATAAATCCAGTACTGGTTGGTTTTCTTTGAACAGCAGGGCAATGTGGTTCATTATCTAGCTGGAGACGCTTATCCTCAAAATACAAGAGCTTATTATAAAAAATAATTCAATCTTAAAGTTAAGCACTTTAATCAAAAAACTTGTTATGCTAGTAACACTTGCCTAACGACAGGAAAAGAATGATGAAACTCGGAACACAGTAAAAATACAAAAAAATAGGTAAAATGGAAATTAATAGAATGCTGAGAAACAAGGCTCTTGGCATGTATTTCAAATACCATTTCATAATGCAAAGAATTTTTTGACAGAATCAGAAATTAATAACCATTTGGAGAACTGATTCTGTGGTATTCATCAGTTACCACAGTTATCAATAATTTTATCTTTTAAAATATCAGAATGGCAGATTAAAGCACTGTACATAACATTAGTTAGCCATTTTCGATGGATGACTGCACAAACAGGAAAAAGCTATACTAAGAATGCTGTAGCTTTAGCCACATTTAGTCTAGCTGCCATTAACTTTAAGAAAACTAGGCATTTTAGAACGTTATTGAGGCCATGTCATGTAGAAAGAAAAATCTGCTCTGAGGCCTGTTCATTTTGAACAGCTCTAAGCATCAAATAATACCAAAATACCATGAAAATATATGATTAAAAAAAACGTGAGCTGATCTTCCTAAGCTATTGTTTCTGCCCAGACATCATTAGTTCAGAATGTGGGTGACCACTGCTCTGGTCTTGAATAAGCTGTAGCCCTTGGTCAGGGGTTTGTTTCCTACTAGAGGCTGATGGTAAAAGCAGCTGCTCAGTATCTCCTTCTCAGCTCAGGTCCAACAAACTGACAGGGCATTTAACAGCAGCTATGGAAGGTCAGCTTGGAAAGTTGGGACATCCTCTTAGCTTTGGTTTGTGCAGCATCGGTGGCGTCTGGCTGGCAGGTGGCCAGTCTTGGTGGAACTGCATTTCTCAGCTCTCAAACAACATTAGGCTGTTTTCTCTTATACATCAGAGGGGTGTGGGGGGTTGCAGCCAGTGTTGAGTTGCTGATAGCACCTTTGGGGAACATCTAATTTCAAGGTTCCTTCTGCAGAATTTTAAATAAAATAGGAATCAACATTTTTTTATTTCGGGTGGAAGTAGGTATCAGATACACAAACAGTAACCTGAATCGATGGATTCTGGGCATTTCTCCCTGATGTCACCCTCACAAAAGGAGATTCTCTCCTGATGCAGTGATGCTGTGAAAAGGGTATATTTGTCCCAGTCATGGGGTTACAAGGTCCCCATGACATCATAGTCTCCTCCCTGAAACTTCTCCTCTTCCTGTTGAAAACTGAAAGTAGGTTCATCCAGTTCGCTGTGATATTAATAGTTTTACGCCAGCCTCATACAGTCAGTCTTTCATGGCTTGAGGCCCACCAGCTTATTTCTTGTGTAAGCTCGAAACATATTGTAAAAAGGACTCTTTGCGTCCAACAAATGACTTTGGTAAAACAACACTATCAAATGCTCCTCTCAGCCTCGGGGGCTCAGAAAACTGTCTATTACTCAGTCAAAGTGGATGAAAGCTCCCCTGTTAGCTTTTGTAAATGTTTGAATATACACAAAGTGAGCCCTCACAACCTCAACAATACTGAAACAAATGCATCCCTCACTGATTTTTATTTCTTCCATCACAAATGCACAGGAACAACTTGGATATGTTTTCTTGGGTGACAAACAATTTTTTAATATTGATATTTCCAATTGATTATTACCTGAACTGGACTGTAATCAACAATCCTCGTGTTTTGTTTCATCTTTGGAGAGATGCCTGACCAATCAGACAACCTTCTTGGTTGAATTGAAAAAATAAATAAATTACTAAAATTCACCTTTATGTGTTACTTTGTGTTGCTCTTTCACATAAGATTCCCTCAACAATACATTTTTTGCAGTTTCAATATGACAAAAACCTCAAAAAGGTTTAGGAATGTCGCTGCAATTCCTACAGCAAAAACGATTTAATACTGACATTTTGTTTCTTTTCTTACATACTTTCACACAATGCTTTACAAGGTAAGGTTATATTCTGCTCTGCATCTGTGTTTTTATTATTTTTTGCACTCTGCAGTTTTAGAACCAGAAGGAAAACATAAAAGGGGGTAATTAAGTTCCACTTACTGACTTCTCTGTGAGAAACATTGCATAAAGAGGAGCTGCGCTGCTTCCAGAGTCATGAGTGGGCGCTGCTTTGAAAAATCAGAGAACAAATGTACAGCAGCTCAAACAACATGACTGATAGCTCCCAGCCATATTCATCTCTCCACATCGATCCACAAACACACTCACCGTCTCTCACAAAGACTGTTGATGTCTAACGTCTGTCAGTTCGGTTGCTCGCTTGTGGTCACTTCTTTGGATGTTTTGCTGGGTCTCAGACCCTTCCCACAGACATTCATTTCCTCCTGTAAATACAGCTTTGTGGCCACAAACTGCGAGCAGTGGGTGGGCCTCGGGCTTATGAATGCAAAGTGGAGACGGCCCTGAAAATGTCCTGCATTCACTACACAGCTTGGCATCACACCAATATAAAAAGCAGGGAGAGCCCTGAGGCAAAGTGTTCGACCTCGATCTGAGGCAACCCCATGGCGCTGGGACACTTTCAGATCTGTGAGCAAAATCCCAGGCTCTTCAGCGCATCATCCAAACCGACACAGTGACGTATGGTTTTATTGGTATGCTGTTACAACTGTTTAAATTAAAGTACAACAGAAAATATGATAAGTATCTGACTACATTTGAGCAGACACCAATTTATACTAAGTGAACAGTCTTCAGCTAAAAAAGTTATTCCTGCTAATTTATGCACCAAAAACACGACTGCCACGGAGATTAGCATAATTGCAGCAAAACTTATCAACTCTTGTAACCCGGAGGCTTGTGAAATGAAACAAATTCATACCTGCAAGTGCAAACCTCAGGCACCATGAATAAACCACTGCTTCTGTTTATTCGGAGAACAGTTTAACTTTTCTCCATTAAAAAAAAGGACTTCACAGAGTTTGTCCTTAATAAACTTTTCTGCCGACTTAACTTATACGTAAATCTATCATAATCCATTAAGCTAAGCTTGCTCCAGGACTATAATGTTTTGGAAAACTTGAAGAGGAAATATCCGTTTAATCAGAATTTAGCATAACTGCTTGTATTATCCAGGCAATTTTGTGGATTTGAGCAAATGAGCAACTTTCCCTTGGGGCTATATACTAAATAGCGGCACCACTTTTAGAGGCTTCTCAGTGAAGATAAATAAGAACACCACTGTGCAGGCACAGCAACAATTTGGAAGATTCAGTACTGAAAATACAGGAATTGTATAGGCCAAATGTTGAAAGTAACAGGTTTTCCGCTTGCATGTCTTTAATCTGCTAAACTTTCACTATAAAAGGTTTAATTTTATCATTACTGATGGCATGCAAACGCTTAGGTGAAGTATCTTAAAAATCATTCAATGCACTTGATATTTAGATATTAAGTTCTAATATTTAGTCATGTCAAAACTCCAAATGTCAATACATGCATTTATGCGACAGATAAACACAGTCTTTCCAATCTGTGAAGTGGAAAGAAATTGTTAAAAAAAACTTATTTGCAAATAAAAATTTAAATGGTGTGTGAACTTGAATCCAGCAACATTTACTGTGAAACGTCCTCTTTCCTCTTCGCATTTAAAAGATAGAGTGCAATGAGGATTATTCAGTAGAAATAGAGCTGTTGCGTGAAAGCCCCTCAGATTTGTTAGAAAGCGTCAATACATGTACTAGATTAATCTTCAGGTTCTGAATTTATTTCACCTTGAGGTTTTCATCGGCACCAAAAGACAACAGGCTTTTTGTTGCAGATAGAAACTATAAAAGGTTTGAATGAGGCTGCGTTATTAAACTCATTTTTCTGAATATTTTCATCTGAGAAATATATTTCAAGGATCATTTCTATGGGTTTCCTTGAAATATATGGTATAGATTCCCTTGTTTTTGTTTTGTAAGAGATTTTCTTGGTGTGTGTCCTTAGAAGTGATTTAGAGAATTGCTTGTTTACTGCACTGACGAACCTAACTTCATTCCTTAGGCGCACCAATACAAACTATATTGTGTGCCTAAATGTTCAATCTCATCACATTCAGCATCGCAGATGTACAGGTTCAGCTTTTTTCTTTTCTTAAATCACAGTCCATAAAAGTAATACTGACTTATAAGTTATTACCAATCAAACTGTAAACAGGGAGCACACAATTTGAAGCAGAATAGAAACAAAATGGATAAAAAGACAAAGAACCTACTGAAAAAGTCCTTCAAGAAGCTGAAAGTTACAGTTAAATATCTCTCAAGGTAAGATGAATGAAAGGATGAAATCAAAGAACATTAAAAATATAAGTGGACATATTTTAAAGGCTAAATACGCCTTTAAGTCAATTTTCTTATGAAGAATTATTTTGAACTAAGTGAAGTTATCCTTATGCAGTACTACAGGACGATATGTCAGTGACGAGGAAAACTTAAGAATTGCATTTATGTGACATGTAAAGTGTTTGTACATTATGCATTTTCAGCATTTCAACTAGAAATCTTGTTTTTTTTTATTATTTATTCATCTATATTCACAAATAAATATATCTACGGCTTGATGTGCTGACTACACTTTTGAGGTTGATCAGTACTGACTCCTGGTTCATCTGATGTCCCTTATAGTTTTGCACATCAACATTATGTTTCAGGATGTAGAGCTGAATTTAGAGCTCCCAGTAGAATAACTGCCACATTTTTCCGTTTTCTTAGAGACCTGATGACCACTTATCTTCATTTTTTTCCTTTTATTATACGAGAGCCCAAGAAAAATAAAACATATTTTTTGCTGTAATGTGAAAATATTAGAAAAATCTCAAGATCCGAATACCTTGACAAGGTTTTTCAGTCCTGCATCCGATTTTTAAAGGCCTGTGACATACCATTAACACTGAAAAGCAACAGCAGTAGAAGAACAAGCACTTCATGCTTCATCGTGATCTTGGCTAGATTGACTTTAACAGCACTGCTTCACAGTACGAGAAAAACCCCAACCACCTCAATCATGGAGAGAGGAAGTATAATCAGCAAACCCCCAAAATACTCCCCTTCCTCTGAGCCTGCATCGTCCTGTTGCCTGCTAACAAAGTCTCTCTCCCTTCCTTCTTTGCAATCACAAAATGCTGTATATATGCAGTTAGTGTGCAGCATCACCTCTTGTGATGCAGTGGCAGGCTTGATACATATTACATATATGCACATATTACATATCTGTCAAAACTGTCACTATATACTAACTATAAAAACTATATAAACTCCCTACTGCAGCTTTAAGGACTAAAATATGCATAGGTTTCAACACTTGGGCTTCAGTGCAGTCTTGGGTTGTAGGGTTTTGTATTCTTGTTTTAATAAAAAAAAGTATACACAGAGAGACTTGGAGGGTAAAAGAGGGAATAAAATTTGCCAGAAAAATAAAATGGAGTCACCATTGGATTCCATCTTTGAAGGTGTGATCTACACTAAGCACTTTGTGATGCAGTGCTAAACAGGGAACAAGAAAATAAGCACACAGCAAGTCTTTATTGAGTCGCTTTCTTTCTTCCAGCCGGATGAAAGTCAGTCCATAGTCTGCCCCAGCTGGACTGAATATCAGTTATGGTTTCTCAATGCTTTCACATGAGAAATAAAACTGGGGCTGATTTTCCATGTGACAAAAAAACCCTGTCCAAGCAATAGGACTAATCAGGCAGCATGATATTGACTGTCAATCCAGGATCAAATACGGGGGCAAAGCTTAAAAAAGAAAGCACTTCACACATCCTACATTTAGCCTTAATCAATCTTGCTCTGCTGGGGTGTTTCAAGGCACATTGATCGACAGCCAAGATGGAATCTGTTCAAAGAACTTGCTGGAGAAGAAAGGTTGGAGAAATATTGAGGAAGAAGGTGAGTAATTGTCTTCCATGAGCAGATTTAACCACACTATTTCTTTTTTTCTTTTTCTTTTGTTAAGTTAAATGTTTTGAAAACAACAAAAACAAGTGTAAAATGTATCCTATGATTTATAGCATGGATCACAAATAAACCAAGGGGAATCAGGCAAACTACATCACATCAATCCTGCTTATACCCATCAAAACATCAAACTGTTTCTTGTAGTAAGATGGGAGCAAAAAAAATGAATACATTTGCCTGGGAAAAACTACATCTCCAGCAGCTTACAAAGCATTTGCCCTTGACAGACTGAAAACGTGTCCCCGAAAAATGATCTGCAACCTCATGACGTCTGAGGCAATCAGTCCCAATCTTCACACTGTGACAGCTCATTACAGCATTTGGCTACTCGCCCAATAACGGCACACTTGTACTCTTGTCACCACGGGGACGTGACGCCACACCATTCGAAAGATAAATGACTTGGTGATAATCATGGCTCAAGCAGTGACACTAACCCGTTAACCCCGGTTTTCACAAGCATGATTGTAACTTTGACGATAATTTATAGCAAAAAGGTTGGAAAATCCACACAATTCCGGATATTCCAGATCTCAGTCTGACTGAAAACCCATCATTATTGTTCCGCCTTGCAAGTGCCTGATTCTTCTTTATCTCTCTATACAGGTAGCTTCCAAATGCTATCAAACTTTCTGTCACATTACAACCAAATGCATGAACACAATTTTATTGAGCTTTTATATAATGGACCAACTCAAAGTGGTGCATATTTATGAAGTGGAAGGATCAGTTTATTTTTTTTATTTTACAAATGATACTCTGAAAAGTGTGAAGTCAATAAGTATTCAGTCCCTTTTTACTTAGATACTCCTAAATAATAGTCTGGCGCCACTAATGACCTTAAACCTAAATAACAAGAATAGTCATTCATCCATTCATGCGCAATCCTGTATGGTCTACCAGTACCAGACCATGCAGAGGCTGCTCACAATTCTTAATTCTGGCTCTCAGGACCCAATGCGTGTTTTGGGTGTCCCCCTGCTGCCACACACCTGATTTAAATGAATCGGAGACCAACAGGCTTCTGCAGCACTTGATGCTACGCTGAGGAGGAAACGGAATAACTCGAATCAGGTGAGCTGGACCAAGGACACATCTAAATGACGAAGGGCAATGGATCTGAGGACAGGGACCGAGAACCACTGTTCCAGGAGAAACAGTAATTCTAATGCCCCAATAATTTATTGGTAGGAATTACCCTGACACAGATTTGGTTATTAATGTTTTCAGGCACACTGGCTCTCATTTAACTGTAAAGACCATGAGGGAAATTGGCAGACATTAATGTGTGTTCAGCCCATATCAAATCAGTTTTTCACCACCCTTAGGGCTTAATAGGAAGCAATAAATGAATTATGATGCACTAGTCAATTTCCCACAGTTTGAGGTGTAAATAAAGACAATGACATGCAGCTTATACAGTGTCTCCTATTTTATGTTTTGTCCCCTGAAATTGGATACGAAAGATAACTGATGTGAAAATACATAACGACTAAGAACACTACTGTAAGGGACTGGTTCTCATTTTGCATTAACTATTCCAGCTGATGTTTTGAGAAACTCTTTTTCCCCTTCTCTCTGTGCTTATTTCTCATATCCTATTAAACAAATAAGCACACATCTGAGCACAAGGTTTGCATCATGAAACCCTCAACCCACTGCACACTGTAAAAGTGCACCTGCAGGGAAAGACGACTGTGTTACTCAAACTTTTGTGATGCTCATCGAAGCACAAAGCAGATGGGGAAGCCAGGAAATCTGGCCTATTTACGAGACGGTGGCTTGTATCGCACATAGACACAGTCAAATACATGGTTTCAAAATTATACAATGCATTAATAATGTATTTTGAAAGTAAGTTTGTTGATTATCTTTTGAGCTAAGAATTTTATTTCCTTACATAATTTACTTTGCCTTCCTATGTATGGTTTGCTTGTTCTTCTGCTGCATGTGGGAGTAAAGGTTGGTTGGTCCTGTTTGTCATATGTCATATGAGTCTGTTCCTGACTCATTGGTGACCCCTCCAGGGTGCATGTTGTCTCTCACCCACTGACTGCAGGGGATTAGCATTAACCTTTTCCCATGACCCTGAGTCGGATTAAGCAAGTATACATAATGGATCAGTGGATGGAGTTGACACGTCTTTCATTTGTTGTTAAAATTTGTTTTGCAGCCTTTTTACAGAATTGAAGCTGCGAGAGTTAATGGAATGCAAAAACAACTTCTGCTGATTATTTCCTTAGAGAATAGTGAGGTTAAATTACACACAGTTGGAATCAAATATTTGTTAAAAAATAAATAAATAAATAATTGAAGCCCATGTTTTTTTTCTTTCTTTTTTTACTTCACAATTATTATTCAACCAAATAAGAAATGACAAATGAAATTTTGCAATTCAAAATATGGCAAAGGCTCTACCTCCTAGGGAGCTTAAAAAGATGAATCTATACAAGCAGAGATGCTTTTTTTGTCTACAAGTCATGTGGGGAAACTAATTACAGAATTATTTTTTGTCAAGCTTTCCAGCTGCCATCACCTCCATCAACTAGTGAATGTAACCCAGCACATCATCAAGCCACAGCTACCAAACCTAAACACACTCAGTAAACAAATAGACTACAGAAAAGAAGGGCAGCAGCATAATGTGGACATTATGTACTGAGGAAACCATCTGGTTCCATCTGGAAAATGATTCAACACAGTAAAATAAAGCAACAACAGATTGACAAACACCTTTTATCCCACAGCGATGGCCTCCGACACACCAACCGTACCCAGTCTTTTACACACAAAAGAAGTAAAAAAAAAAAAAAACTGTGAGCACAGATGTATACATTAAACTGTGAAAAACATGAAGTGAAATAACTGTGTGATTACATAACCCTTGGAGAGCCTGACTGACTTTAGACAGTGTAGCTGCTATGCTGTTAATAAGAATATCTTCCAAACTTAGTTAATTTTCACATCTGCTTTTTTTTTTACATCAGAACATTTCGTTCTAGTAGTCAAAATATATTTTCAACTAGTTGAAATACTCTTTTTCCACATAACTTGTTACTGAGGCACACATATTTTTTTTATTATAGTCTTAGCACTACTTCAAGAAATCCAACTCAGTCTGATTCTTAAAAAAAATAGCTCAGCTTTTCAGCTTTCCTTTTTCTTCAACCAACCTCATGTTCTGCTAAGACTGACCTCTCATATATATCCACAGCACAAGGTAATTCATCGTGTAGAAAAATCCGATCAAAAAGAAAAACTGCAATATATTTTCTGGTACGCCGGTGCTGCTTTATTCAATTGTTGATCATGCCAAATTGAGTTTGGGTGTTAAAGATAGAACACACTCACTGTGCTGGCAGTGAACTCCACTAAAGCCTTGTGGACACTTGCACACGTAGCCGATGAACGTATCGCCTCTGTAAGTCTCGCTGATCTCACACGTTCCTCTGTTGTGGCAGGGGTTTGGGTGACAAGGACCTGTGCAGGAGCGGAAGAAAACACAGACACGTAATGAGTTTCATTTATCACATTCTCATTTACTAAGTCTACAAAACCATACTGCAACTAGGTAATGTATTTACTCTGTCAGAGTGCATTGTGTTTCGTTATGAGTTCAGCGCGAGAATAAAACGAGTAAAAATGCAGACAATCTCATCCAGACAGTAATTTAAGAGCCACATAAGGGAAAAGCACATAATATTTCATGAGCTTTGAAAACTCATTTAAAGTAAGTTTGTACACATAAACGTATTAAAAAATACCCTGTAAGTTTACATGCAGGTAGAAAAAGGGTTGGAAAAAAATCCAACAGTATAGACATCACAGGTGTGGAATGTTATCAAACAGGTTAAGGATGACTACAAAGGTTACTAAAAAAATCCTGTTTGGTGTGAGAGTGGATGCTTCTATCAATTGCTTTTTATGGATCATAAAGGAATCCCAATTTTAGTACTGCTTCACCGTTATAATTGTGAAAAAGAAGACAAAAATTACAGACCAAAGACAATTTTGACAACTTAGTTTGATGTTTCTTAGCCATGTCATGTGCAACTGCAATGTAATATTTAACACCTGAGCTTTACTCATCCTCAGACTGCTTAGCCAAACCCAAAATTTCAATTTTAAATGTATGCTATATGGAGCTTACTTTTTGAAGTAAAATTAGAAAAAGAGAAATAATCCATCTGAAAAACAGCCTAGTCGGCGGCTTAGTGGATTTATATCGGCAGCCATTTGCAATACGGCATTTATTGCACTTATCTGCAAGACAGAAGCTATTCCCCTTCAATAAATAAAATCCTCAAAGCCACTCAGGTGCCAAAAGGCTCTTCTGGGAGCATCGGAACACAAAAAGCAAAATCCTCATTGCAAATGAAGAAAATATGCCACTATGTGCCACACACTTCCCAACCACTTGTGTTCAAAAAATAAAGCCCTTCAGAGCAACCCCTTAATGTCATCGCATAACACAATAGAATACTTTTTTGTACATTCAGTAACTGAACTGGGATGAAAGGGGGAGAGGCAGAAACATATAGGGGGGATGGAAAACCTTTAGCGAGTCCCTTAAAATGTCTGGCAAAAGAACACAGGAATGGTTTCAGGAAGAGTCTGTAAAAGTCCTAGAATGACCCAGTTAGGATCATAGTGCTGTAAAGCAGCCCCAGAAGGACCTGAAAATGAAATGTGCTGATGCGTCAGATCAAAAATGTTCTTCAATAATTCTTCAATATAGAAGAGAAGAAAACTTCAAAGCCTGGCCGTGCCGAGCTTGTAGCATCATTCTGGAAGAAGGGAATCGTTGCTGTCAAAATAGTTTTAGCCATTTAAATTCAAACTGAATGACACATTTAAACATGAACATTTACAATTGAGATTAATCTTAGTCTTTATCTTCACATTGATTAGAAATACAAAAAAAATAATCTTTGACACCATACAATGCTTTGTAAAAATATTCACATTCCTCCTTCACATTACGACCCCCAAGCCTCCAATTTCTAAGGATGTGATGCAATGGACTTACTGAGCGCAGTCTGCAATCATGTAGTGGAAGGAAAGGAACCCACGGTTTTCTGTTTTATAACAATATGTGGAATGCATTCAGTTCCCAGTCAACACATAGTGAAATCACCCTTTGCTCCATTTACAACTACAGAGTGGTTAATGCACATCTCTACCAGATTTCCATGTCTACGCCACGAATACTGTAAGTTTAAAGTTTGCAAAATTAACTGGGTAGGGTAGAGTGTCTGGGAACTTCAATGTACAAGTTTTGGCACAAATTCTCAGCTTAATTTAAGTCTGGATTTTGACTGGATTCACATTTTAGTTCTAGCTATATGTTCAGGGTTGTTGTCCTGCTGAAAGTGAACAACTGCCCCCAGGGTGTATCAATGGCCCATTCGTTGCTCTATTGACACTTCACCATTCAATTTGATAAAAAAGTTGATTCTTATTACTTCAATGAATCCTAAACTGGTTGAAATGATCTTGTCTATATTGTTTCGTTCCTGTATAGCCGAGAAAAATCATGTAAAAGAGATGTTTGTTTTTATCTTTTTTTAATTTTTTGTTTCATTTCAACGTTCTCTTCCTAATTAAACTAAAGCTAAAAACAAAAAACAAACAAGCCAAAAAATAATAATACATTAAAGCTACACAATTCCAGCCTGGCTGCAGAAAAGAAGTGGCTGTTTATGTTTTACCTGGCCAAGTCCCTGGTCAGTACAGCTTGGCATACAAAAAAGCTGTTGTGATCCCTAATTTGCATGGGAATTCATGTTCATGGTAATTAGGTATATGCATACTGGTTGTGTACACACTGGCCCATTCATCACGACTATTGTTTTTGCTTTATTATTCAGTTGCAGGGAACAATAGCAGGGCCGTGAGTGCATAGCAAATCAGAAAAAAGGAATATCTGAACACTTTTCCACTTGCGAGTTTTTTATTCTCCTCTCCTGAATCAACAAACAACCAAATATACAATTAAGCACATGTTGGTAACATGGTCTGAGTTATTTGTTTCATAATTAAAGCTTCTAAAGTCCATCTCTGAATGCTAGCAACAAATATATCTAAATATAAAAGGACATTTACATGGGTTCATATGGTGGTCAATATTTAATTCAAAGCTGGTAAAATATGTGTTGACATAAAAATCAAAACAAGCCAGTATTTCTTTTCTCCCCACTGCATGTTTTTTTCTGAAGTTTCCTTCTTTTTGTGTCTTTTCAGCTCTGCTTTTGAAAAGACATATGTCACTGGTGAAAAAAATGCTTTGACAAGGCTGTTATTTCATTCTAAGTGATAAACAACAAAACGTCCCAAGGGTGAGACTATCGTGCTCTCTTAAGTTAGTGTGACAAATTAAAAGCCACAAGTGCAAAATTTGACAGTGTCACAAAAAAGGGAGGAGAAATCTGAACTGTCATCTGCTGAGCCATGGAAGCCGCACGTCAACTTGAAAAAGTGTACAGTGTTGGTTGAAAATGTGCTCAGCAGAAAAATGCATGAAAAAACAAGCCTCAATGCCAGGCATATTGATGTTTCTCCACTGAAGCTATAAAGTAATCATTTACTTATACTAAGTTTTATCTAACTGCAGGCAATGTTTTGGAGCAGCCCACCATATTGCTGATTTAAATTTGATTTAAAGATAAATAAAAAAATAAAAACATGGAGGGAGGTAAAGATGAGGGTGGAGGTGAGGAGGTTTTAAAACCTCAAAGACTTAAAGCTCATCACGAAATTGTCAAAACACCAGAGAATATATGCAAAGAAACCTTGCCAGCGTATAAAGGAATTGTTTAGCTGCTGCATTAGCAATAAGTATTGTGCTTTTTTTTATTGTGGAAAGAGGTATACGTATCTTTTAAGATGTGATATTTGTACAGAATGTAGATACAAACAAAGTGATTATTTAAATGTAAACTTTTTTTATTATTTCTTTATTATCTTTTAGGATATGTCTGTCTAAATACCTATCAGAAACAAACTTCTTGATTGAATGAATTTGCAGGGGTATGAATATTAGTTTATTTAAGGATTCCCAATAGTCTCTAGTGATTCTTCTTCCTGCAGAGCGCAGCTGTAGCTAAAAGTTAGTGAGGGAAAACTAGGAAACAAATTGAAGCTGCTCTTATTATGAACATTAGATAAGTTACTCTGAACTGTTGATAAAAGCACCCGAAGATCAATAGCAGCAGAAGAAGAGTTTGAAGAGGAAGTACATTCCGAATACAACTCTAACCGAAAGGTATGGCCTATTGTCGTCAAACATTTATCGATTAAGCCTTCCCTTAACCACGCTTAAAGCCTGTAAAAATGGACATGCTTTCTGTCACTACCTTGCAGCTCTGTTTGGCGAGCGCCACTCACACCGAGTTCAAACTGTTATGAAAGGCCAAAGTGCAAGAGCAGGTGATGAGATTGGTCATGTTGCTTTGAAACAACAAGTCGTGCGAGTGCACTTCCAGCGTGACTTAGCCAGAGAGCCGCAGGACAATTTAAAGATTAATAGAATAAAGACGTGTAAAGCCCACACATGCATGGGGAAACATGCAAACTTGGAATATAAATGCTGCACGTCTGAATTTTGAACTTGTGAAGAAGATCTCAGACATCACTGCAACATGCAATTATTTGCCTCCCGAAAATTTAAACAAGCAAGTATGTGGAATATTTCGATATCCTTGCTCGATATCAATGATCCACAAACACTAAAAGCCATTACTGGCAAAACTGGAATGCTAGAAAGGTATATTGCATGTTGTCAGTGGATGCTTCCTCTGCTCATGTATGTTGTATGATGAATGAATGAATGTGAGGTGCGTGTCCAGAGGAATTATTAGAGGCTTTCCAGAGTGAATGTCAGCTGCTGCTGTGATATATGCATCAATGTTCGCTCAAAGATTGATGGGATCCTGTGTCTTTTCCAGCGCCGGCTTTGTGATTTCTTTTCTGGCTGCAAAACAAAAGGCCAATCAATCAGCTGCAAAAACCTGACCAATGGTTAAACAAGGGAGAGCATTATCTGCTTCCTTTGAGGATCAATGAGGAGGACTTAAAAGTTTCAAGGTTAAGGCCACATATGTAGCTTTACATCTTAGCTGAAAGCTGTCACAAACGTTGTTGCTGTAAATATGACTGTACAAAAACTGCTGGTGTTCTTTATGGAGAAAACAGAATTACAGTCTTCTGTGGCTACAAAAAAATATGACAGACTAGCAGGTGGCATACAAAGACTCCAAAAACAATTAATCAAAAAATAAATGAATACAGTAATGTTGAAAAGCATTTGTTTCCAGTAGTTCAATAAAGAAATGTCACAATATATAAACTGATTACAGACAGTGTTTTATTGTATACCAAGCCTTTATTTCCTTTTAGTTTGATGGTTATGACTTATAGATAATGAATAAACAAAATTAGATTTGTCAGATGATATTGATATTAAATAAGATAACATAACAGCATTTTTTTTACATAGAAGTAGGCCTAATATAACCAGTGTTCATGTTCTGCATAGGATAAACACATAAGTACTTTTGCATTATTTACTGCCCATCTGTATTGTGGGGGCTGGATGGGAAGATAATAATGTGTGTTTCTTCCACGTTTTTTCCTTTCACTCAATTTTACATGTACAGAGTAAGAGAAAATACACTGTAAATATCTTGTGGAGACAGACCATACAGGCTACTTATGTACTACTATAATTGTACATGTTATACCCTTACACTACTTTGAAATGATGAGTGTTAAATAATATTCTAATTTTACATTAGATACATAATGTTAATAGCTGTAAACCATAGTCCTCAAAATGAGTGGACAAACATGTATGAAGTGTATATTTATGTGTTTAATAAATCTGATAAATATATCAGAACATCACATATTAAAATAAATTGCTGCAATACATAAAATTGATTAGTAATGGTCTAATGTATTAAGACCCACCTGTGCTGTTGGCTAGTTTTATTCCCAAAAAAGGACACAAGGTCATACTGGATTTTAAAGAGGAAAAACACTTGAAAATAAGTCGTAATCCCAACCAAGAGGAGTAAATATTATTCAGAACAGAGCTGCCCTGAATAATACTTTACTCCTCTAAATTGAGAATGTGTTATTTCAACAAGATTTAGCAGTCAGAACTGGAGAGTCTCACTGAAAGCATAACTGAATATGAAACTCTGGTCCGGATTTAACTTGATTTTTTTCCCCATCTTACAAAGTGCTGAGTTAATAGTGGTAAGCCAGCCTAAGTCTTACAAAAAACCTTGTAAGACTTTTATAAAATCTTTATTTAAAGGACACACACACACACACACACACACACACACACACACACACACACACACACACACACACACACACACACACACACACAGTCACCGACTCACACACACACACACACACTAAAGCTAACACACACACACAGATTTCACCTGTCTCATGAGTGCGAAATTTGCATGTAAGATCCTCTGATCTGACTGTGCAGTCATCAACATCACATAGAGATCTCACATGGCCTAATTGTGTCAAATCTATTTTAACCCAGCTTCTTTTTTTCTGTGATGGCTTCATTGGTTCACAGGTTTCCTGGTGAATGCACCCATCCTGCATCTCCTCTGATGAAAGTTGGCACCGTACCACCAAAATTACATCAAGGCTCTCAGCGTGTGCCACCCCACGCTTATGCTTTCAGAGGGTTCCTGGCCTCCCATTCACAGACTCCTTCCCCAATCTACCATTTTAACCCATCAGCATTTCACAGCGTCAAACAAAAACCACTCAAAGAATTTCACAGAAGCTAAATTGTTTGGAATATGTCAAAAAAAAAAGCAAAAGGAGGGGTCATGCTGGGGATCATCCGGCAGTCGAGGAGGATCGAGAGGCAAGCAAGAGTTGGAAAATGCCATGGAAATGTCAAAGCCATACCCAGCTAGCCCCCAAGGGTCTCCTTAATAACAAAAACGTCCAATTTTGAGTTGGGGATTTGTCTCACAGAAAATACAGAGAAAACCCCTCATCCCCTACCCCCTGAAATAAGATTGATGTGTGCAATCAAAGCATCTGATTATGCAGATTACAAATTTATCGGTCTTGGAAGAGGTTCTTATTTGCTTAATTCCTCAAAACCGTCAACAGTAATTTGGCCTTTCATGTCAATCTGCCCTATTTTCTCCAACAGTTGAGTTCCAGGTCAGTGGACACAAAATTAAAGCCACGACTGCTCCCAACAAACTCCTGAAGGGTTTACATTCCTGCTATTGTTTGCAGAGTTTTACAGATATTCATACCACAATTAGGATATATATATATATATATATATATATATATATATGTGTGTGTGTGTGTTGTTTTTATCTTTTATTGTTTTTAAGATACATGTGTAGCTTTTTTCTGCTCAATGGCAAAAATTAACTGCAATGATAATTAAATGTAATAAATATATTCTGTGTTGAAAGAGAAAAGTTCCTCAAAGGACTAATTTAGCCCTGACAAGTTATATTTAATATAATTCTTAGGTTGTGACTAAATTCACAACAGAGATTTCTTGTTAATATGTATGTATGATGACGATACATAATCTGACATGACAAAATAATTAATATCAGGTGTTTTAACTGATAATTTCCCATAATGCTTCAGTTGTTTAATTTGTGTCCTCTCACATCCTTTAAGTGATTATAATCACAGATTACACATGTCTTTGCATCAGAAAAACAAGCTATTTTGATTCCATGGGTATTATGTCCAATCCCTCTTGATTTAACCAGCCTAATCTCAAGAACGCAGCAGGGATTAAGATTAATGAAACTCGCAGCCAAAGACAAACAGATGCTGAAGATGCGGTTAGTATGTTTGCTTTTTTCTTGAACTTACATTTTAACCGTATCAGTGCTGAAGTTAAAAACTTTTTTTTTCCTTTTAATTTGCTGTGGTTCTGCTTTCATAGAAACATTTTCACATATGTATGTTATTAAAATCATTTACATACTGACTGTAGTTGAACATTACTGGGAGCTGACTTAAAACACAAAGCACACACTGAAGTTTAATGACATGCATTAGTGGCCATAACCCTTTTATATGCAAAGTGAAGATTCAAACACGTCTATATCCCATTGCTGCTCTGATGATAATGAAACAAAAAATGGGAGCACTCAAACAAAAACATAATCAGAGAGCAAAGTTGAAATGTGAACTTCTGGAACTTAGACTTTGTGTGATAAAGATCAAAAATTAACCAAATCTACTGCTTTGGATAAATCCTAAACAGTACATCATTGGCAAGTTGACTACAGCAGATAAAACATCAGTAAGAGAAAACTTAGGGAGAATTTCATAGACATATTACATAAACTATAAACATTTAGTCCCTTGACCCAATATCCTAACATTTAAATGAAGTAAGTCCCAACCACCCTGAACCCTATAATAAACGATATAGTTATATAGCTTAAACTATATAGTTCTTTTATTTTTTTTCCCTTAAAAAATAATCTCCATCAACAATGAGCAAAGTATCAAATATAATACAGAAATACTCATGATGTGCAAAATGGTGGCAAAATTTTGGCATCTATTACATGAAGAAGTCTTTAAAATGGCAAACATGTAGTTCTCACATGAATGGTGTCCTGGGTAATCCGTTCTTTTAATAATCAAGCTCTGGCTTGATCAGTCCAAGTATTATAAAATTTTGTCTGGGGCTCATATCTCATATAGTTATGAAAGCGAAACAAACGACTTGTGAAAATTACTCATTGACTGTTGCAGTGTCCAGCAGAGCAAGTAACACTGGGTATGTGCAAAAAAGGTCATCATAAATTAATTTCTCAAACTCTACGTCTACAATCTCTACATGGATCATGGGTGCTTTTAAAAAAGCTCAAGTGAACAAGAGGTGCAGGAACATCTGAAAAACACAGGACATTGTCATCTCTCGTTTTCATTCCCCATCTCCCAGACGGTAGATTATGAGTTTTTTGTTTCCTTTTTAATTTTTCTATCAGCCTTAACATGGCATAGAAGCAAACACACAGCAAAGCCCAAATAAATAAACAGAAAGTGAGTAAGAAGCAGAGGCTATGTTACAAAGAATTAAAACTTCCCTACCTGGAGAAGTTGGTTCCTCACCATCTGCTGCTGTATAGAGAAAAAAGGTAAGGAGAGGAAGACGGGAAAAAACATGTTAGCTTTATTACATCTGTGTCACAGTATTCAGGACAGCAGTTTGTATGCAACACTGCTGAACTGGCTACACTATTAACCATATACTGCAATGCCATATGCACATTTAGCATGCAATTCCCATGAGCATAACACATGCAAAACCAGACCGAGCTGCCATCTGTAGGGCGCTGCATCAGCAAAGCAACACATTTACTAAAGCAACACTAAGTTACTCTAAATCATAACCTGGCACGGAGTCAGGCCCTACCAACCCCCACACCCTCGTTTAGGCTCCCAGTCCTGGTCATTTGCATTTGACTAATAAGCGTTCATCACTGTGAACCGCTGTAGGATTAGCCCCTGTGGCATTCACACTTGTTTGCTGCATCCTGAGATTTGAGGCTCTAGTCCAGTTCCACAGCTGAGATTTGGCCTGTCTACCGTCATTAACAAAATCTTCAATCTCCATCAGAACCCATGAAACTGCTCCAAAAACTGTTGCCTGCAAGCTGATACAGAGGAACTAAGATAAGGGCATTAGATGCAGGGATAACAGAAAGATGGCATTTATATTATTATAAGAGATGATAAGAAATGTAAACCAGTGGATGGATGGATGGATGGATGGATGGATGGATGGATGGATGGATGGATGGATGGATGGATGGATGGATGGATGGATGGCTGGATGGATGGATGGATGGATGGATGGATGGATGGCTGGCTGGCTGGATGGATGGATGGATGGACAGAAGGACAAACACGCGCTGAATGTTCAGGATTTGCTGCTCTGTAGAGCAAAATATGCATGACTTTAGTTTTTTATAATGCACTGACAATAACACAGCTTACCAATGCCTGCTTAATTAAACTGAATACCAAATAGATATCAGCATGTAGTGAAGTGATTCTTAATCTTTTTTGAGGTACCGAACTTCCCAGTTGCATATGCGCATTCACCAAACCCTTCTTATTCCAACATTCCCCCGACACACAAAATACTTTGCGGTATTCTGATTTAGTATTAGCTGTGTTATCACCCCACTCCACTAGAGGCAGTACCAACCCCGAAAAGGTGCGACTAAGGAGCAGATTTAGACTATAGAATTTGGTAAAACCTGTGAGCTTTGCTGAAGTAATTAAAGACACAAGTTCAAATCCATGCTGAGAGTGGAGCTCCTTCAGTCAGGGCTCCTCCGCAGCTCTGATTGGCTAAGGAATGTAACGTGATCCTCTGCAGCAAGCGATGGCAAAGCGGGGCGTCATCACGACTTTACACAAGTGGGTATTTACTTCCGTGGCAGAGGCTCCGCCGAACCGCTGAGACCGACTCATCGAACCTCTGGGGTTCGACCAAACCCAGGTTAAGAACCACAGATATAGAGGGTTTAAGACTGCATAGGACATAAAGCAGACATTAAGGCAGTTGGAGAAATTTCCATCCACGAGGAAAAGCAGCATGGAGTGATTATTTCTTGTCTCTCCTCTATGCCTCTTTCCTACTTGTATTTATTGCAATTTTTCTGTTTGAAATTGATATTGTTTCAGAATTTAGTTTCTAAAAATTTAAAACAAAACAAAGCCACAAGAACATGGACCTTTCAAGAAATTGGTTTCAGCAGAAAGGGTCTGTAATGACACATCTGTCAAGACCTGAACTTAGTCTAAATCTGCTTCTTCAAATCAATCTCCTTCATACCAAGAAAAGAAAAGGTGACTCCATGTATTAAACAGACCAAATTTAATTGCGGACCACAGACATTCACACTGCTTTGAATGTGAGTGAAAGCCTAGACCAAAAGTCACACAAAGCCCGAGCACTTTGTCAGCCTCTCATCTGTCTGGCATCAGAAGCTCCCCTCGGTGTTTCCTCATGCATGGTGTTTCTTCAGGCCGGCGTAATCCCCAGTCAAGCCGTTCCATGTTTCGCTTCATGACAGGGTTTTTTCCCCTGCAGTTTTTCCTCCCTCCTCATTTACCACGAGGTCAAGGCAGAAACTTAAAAATTCTTAAGACACGTTTTGTATACACACATAATAACACACTAGCAAATGAACAAGTAAAAAAATAAATAAATAAGAGGAAAATAAAACATATGCCTCCGAGCACAGACAACGCTTCACACCCACACATAAATACACATGCAGAGAAGATAAAGAAGCAGAACATGAAGGTGTTTTTTCCCCCTCTCTCTCTCCAAGTGTTGATGTAGTGAATCACAAGATAGCAAAGAACACCAGGCACACAAAACACTTGGCTGGTGTTCAACATAGATGTGTGAAATCACCCAGCATACGTTGCACCACAAGGTTTATCTCTTGTGGATAAGAGCACCACTCTTTATCTAATATTGTCAGAAAAAAAACTGTTATTTCATTTCATAATGAAACAAATTATAAGCAGAGTCTTGATGATTGACTAAATTACCAAAGTTAAATGTCTAGTCTTGGGAGCAATCGATACAGACCAGAAACAAAGTAAGGCTGTGCATCACATTCAAGGTGCACACTAGAGAGAAGCAATCAACGGTAGCCAGCTTAGGGCAGCTTAAGCTGCTGCAGCAGTTAAACTTTGTTTCGAAGCAAAGATGGAGATTGCCACATTTTCCATGCACCAAACCCCAAATGTCTTTATAAGCAAAGGGAATAGGCTTCCCTAAATGGCTACAAACCAAATTGTGCACATCACTATCATGACCACCAGTAATCACTGTTGTCAGACAACAGACAACATTTTTTTCTGCTCGATACACATCTTCAGAACTCTTCCAGGAAAAAGGCCAAGAATTGTAAATGTTTTTTAAAAAAACTCAGATGCCAGGGGAAAGTTAGATACAACAGCTTTATAATGTTACCAAAAGTGAGAGGCAGAACCAAATTAATTACCGTAGAGAATCAGATATTTTAGTCTTTCATTGAAATGCTGCTCATCTATTAGCCAAACCGTGTGAGAACATTCAAATAATTAAGATTAAAATAATCTCTTCTGTGTGATTATTCCTAATCTTTAGGGGTTTTTTTCTTTAGCAGACATATTTCATTCTAACATTCAAATATGAAAGCCCCTAAATCCTAAAACCTATAAAGCCTTTGTTTTGTTGTCCTATTCAAACCAGAGAGCATCTTCATTTACTACACAAATGTGTGAAATACACAAATAGATATTAGCATTAATATGCTATCTAATAATGATGTTCATTTTCAGACAGTGAAAAGTAATGATATATTTCTAACCAATATTTCATGTATAAAGACCCGGCATCTAGCAAATTGGAGCACTGAACAATAGTCGAAGTGGTTTCAAAAAAAAAAAAAACGTGGGTTGATTTAAAAGGTGGATTTGCTAGTTGGTTTGTTTCAGAGGGCACCAATATGTCTGTCAGACTGCAAGACTTCTTTAAAGCAATCAGAGATATAAGAGCATGAAGCTATATAAAGATGGACATTCCAGTGTTTGGGAATAAAGCCATCTACTGAGTCTGCAAATAGTGGTACAATGTGGCGAAGAGATGAATCCTCATTTTGTCTCTGTATTTAAGAACATCTTATAGGCAGCAGCGATATGAGATGTGGCATAAAGCCTCTGCTGAAAATGCTGTATCATCTTTGAAATTATATTTAAAAAATTGTCACAGTGCTACTATGTGCAATCTAAACAAAGAGTCAATAGGAATATCTCCACTGTAAGGTTTTGTGGCTTATGACATGCATATTAGAAAATTAAACCTTACTTGAATGATTGTAGAGAGGCAGGTTCTTTTTTTAGGAGCAATCAATTAAGCATTAGTGAATGTGAAGGGAGAAATAAAGCTACAAGATCGTTTATTGAATATAAGACAAAGTTGTTATTTTAGTATGAGCTGACAATAAAGAATGTTAACTAATGCTGTGCTTTATTCATGCTTGGAGCCAAAATGATAATAAAATCCCCTGAAGTAAAATCTTTGAGAACCCACATAAATAAAACACAATGCAGGTTGCGACTTTAATATCTTCTTAAACCATTAGAAAACATAGTGGTGGACAACTTGATATTTTAAACATGCTGTCAATGATTAAACGCAAACAGAAATACTCTATTAGAAGCTTGTTTTACTTATAGAAGTTAACATAACTCCAGATCCACTATGATTTCAAAGCAGAATGTATTCAGCTCCACTATGAAGTCATTTCCAGGTTTGAGCTTTGACGTCTAAGACAAATCCAACTCAATTAGGAAAGTTAAAGTTTGATTTCAGAGAGATTATCCAAACTAAGTCATTTCAAATAAATAAAACGGACTGAAAAGGTAGAAGAAAATAAAGTACATTTCTTATAAGTTCTTGTATCAATCAATGCTAAATGTGACTCGCAAGCCACTTTGAACTAACTTGGAAGAATGGAATAACATTAAATAATTTACATTATCATTGACACTGTGAATAAAGGAGGCAAGTCAAATTCTAATTGTTCTAGGAGTCATTTGTTAAGGTTAATGCAATGCATGTGGAATGTTATCACCAGGGTCACTTTGCATTAAATAGTCACATTGAAATGTTATTGTCGTTTACTCACCATAATTATTAGTCCTGTTATGGTTTCGATGTCTCCATTTGTCTGAGTAAAGGGTCAAAACAATCACAGCAGCAGATGGAACTATGATAGCAGTCGTCTCCACACAAGTCACATTTTCTTCACGGATTGTGGAAATGTTGCAGAGGGACTTGAGCTTAATATTTACCAGGGTAGAGTTTTTGACATTCAGTAGGTGTTTCTACATTAGCCATTCCCCAACTACATTTACATAATTTCTATTCCAACTTTGCAAATGGTCCAAGACAGCAGGCTGCAGTGTGGGGTTGTACTCTGGTGTCTTTTGCATGTATTCTTGTCGCAGTATACTTCTTCAAAATAGTTATACTCTCTCACATTAATAAGGATTGTATAAGTCAGTGGTTCTTAACCTGGGTTCGATGAGTCGGTCTCAGGGGTTCAGCGGAGCCTTTGTTACGGAGGTAAAGACACACTTGTGTAAAGTCGTGATGACGCGTCGCTTTGCCATCACTTGCTGCAGAGGATCACGTTACATTGCTTAACCAATCAGGGCTGCGGAGGAGCCCTGATTGGAGGAGCTCCACTCTCAGCATGGATTTACCAAATTCTATAGTCTAAATCTGCTCCTTAGTCGGCATCTTTTTGGGGTTTGTACTGCCTCTAGTGGCGTGGGGTGGTAACACAATTAATATAAATCAGAATACTGCAAAGTATTTTGTGTGCCGGGGGGGAAGGTTGGAATAAGAAGGATTCGGTGAATGCACATATGCAACTGGGGGGTTTGGTACTTCAAAAAAGGTTAAGAACCACTGGTATAAGTCAATACCCAAATAAAATCAAAAGGTCCAGCTACATTGAGCACCAAGACACAGACAAACGTGTCCCGCCTGGGTTGAGTCAAGTGCATGACGTCATACAAACACAATCTGGGTAATGGATCTGTGACTCCGAGTTAGCAGAGTAGCATCTGGACTGACAATTGAATGACGGCCCAAAAAATACTCAACTGACATTCTGTTGAATATGTTATCTGTCTCATATTATAAATATCTGGCATTTGCTTTATTAATATGTTTCTTTTTGTTTGTTTGTGGCAGCAATTACTGAATGAGTTTAACAGACTGGCAATAAAAATAAATAATCACAGACACTAAAGTTATGGAAATTCAGTCTGAACACCAAAGCAGAGAAGAAAGGGGATTTATGAAAATATCCAGTGAGCAGCAAGTATCTGGCTGAAAATACTGCTGAAAAAGGTTAGAGGAGAATAGGCGGACTACTGTAAAATGACACTAAGAGTGGCTCAAATTACTACTTGTTACACCAAGTGGTAATCTGGTTGTAACAAATTACTGTCTCTGATGATAGAAAGCATCAAACCTCCACACAGATGGGCTCCAGGAGCAAAAGACCACTTGGGGTGAATTTCTTGAGCAGAAAACTGAAGCAACAATTTGTACGGGTTCACCAAAATTTGACAAAAACACACTGAAACTTTGAAAAGTCTTCACTTCAAATGTAAAATTCAGATTGTAGGATCCGAATGTAGTCTTGGCAAAACGAAAGCATGGAAACATCCTGCCTGAATCAATGATATAGGTAGTGGTACAATGCCATGCGGTGGGGGATGTTTTGTTTGTACAGTTTGAGCTCCTTCGTACCACGTGGACATTGATTAAACACCGCTGTCTACCTGAGTTTTGTAGCTGACCATGTATATTCCTTGATGACCACAGTGGATCCACTTTCTGATTGCTACCTCCAGCTTTGCAACGCCCCTTACCGCAAAGCATGATTTATCTCAAGCTGATGTCTTGAACACGGCAGTCAGTTTTGCTGCGCTCCAACGGCCTCCACAGATTTAATTTAAATAGAGCACCTTTGTGATGTGGCGTAGCAGATGACTCATACCGAGGATCTGCAGATGAAACATTTTTGCAACTATTTCAAGCTATCATGTCAATACGAACCGAAGAATCTGAGGAATATTTCGACAGTGTTATTGAATCTATGCCACATAGCATTAAGCTGTGCTGAAAGCCAAAAACTGGCATTTAACTGGCCAGTTTGGCCAGTTAAATGCCAAACTGGCATTTAACAAAATTAGCCTAACAAAGTGGCCAGTGAGTATTCATTTGTGCATATTTAAATACGTCTTTATAATTATTACAATTAATTTGCTATACAGCAGTAGAACTGAAATGGCATAAAGTGAACAACAGAATAATTTGAACATTGCTTTCTTTTCTAATAAAGAACAGTAAAAATAGTCTTAAAAGTTCAGCATTAAATTGTTCTCAGGTACACAGTTCTGTCACTGTGTGTGCTGCACATTAGCACTACAGATATCACCTTTTCTCATACCTCCTTCACACACACATACAAGCAAAAAGCTACTCCCCAGCCCTGAACAGATGCTCCACGCGCATCTTTCTCCCACACACTATCACCCTTTAAAGTGTTTGTTCCATCACAGCCATGCTTATTAACATTAAATCATCTTGGTATGGAGTGGGTGGCTTGCTGTGAAATGACTCACAGTTACAGTACCAACAATAATTAAGGAGGCATTGTTGAGGCACTTCCTTATCATTAACTGTACCAACTAATGGCAGAGCGGTGCAGCAGAGTACCCTGGCATGTCAAATGAAGTATTAAGCACCATCTCTTTGCAAGTAAATAACTCATCCATCCTCATTTTACTTTTTTGTCAGGAACAGGCAACCAGGTTAGACCTCTATTAACAAGTGTCTCTTTGACGCATCGCTATAGAAGAAACAAGAAACACCTCATGTTAGAATTATATTGCAGTTATTTTTTGCCTCTGAACCCCATCTGGGTTACAAAAATGCGTTATATTCCATTTTAGAGCTTTTTTTTTTGGAAAAGTGACATAAAAGAGCAAATATTTAGAAAACAAGACATTTAAACAAACTGTGGAATGACTAATTGTTTTTCTTCATCACTGTACTTGCCAACAGAAGCTGCTAAGTGCACAGAAGGAGTTATGAAAAAAACAATACTAAATGTGCTGAAAGAACAAATGACTGCTATAATGATTATGAATATTTTAATGAATGTGTGACCTTATTGCCAAATGATAATACTGGTACACTGATAATGTCTGTATCATTGAACTTGTACGGAAGGAAGCTGTTCACGCTTTGTATTCTCTCCTGCAAGCACCTGCATCTATTCAATGAGATCCAGGAGATTCACCTGGGTCAAAAGGGGCCAACAAAATTAGCCCTGATGCGTTAAATTGGGCACTGGGCGGGGAGAGGGGGATCCGTCTGTGCAGGTAAGGAGCTTATCAAGATGCAGACAGTGTACAAACACAGTGCAGACACAATGGCCAATGTGTTGATTGTACCTGTGTGCTTTCTGAGAAGGGGTAAGACAAGAGGATGTGCAACGCCACTAATGCAACACTGTCCAATCAAGGTACCACAATTCATTACCACAGGTGATCCGAAATCATCCCGCAATAACACCAGTGATTTTCTGTCTACTTTTGAGGACTCATGTTTTCTACTTTGTTGTATGCAATTTCACAGAAGTCAACAATCATTATAATTACATATATTTTTTATTTATTTAACTGCATCCCACCACAAAATGTGATATATCTCAGACACTACAAGGTTTGTCAAAATACAGGGAGCAGTCCAGAGAATACTCCAAAGGTTAAAAAACATCAAAACTAACTAAGAATACACAAACATGAAACATCAGAAAATGAAATAACTGAAATTCCCAATTAAATGGCCAAATCGAATAGTGACAAAACATTCAGCAAATTCTAACATAGTATTTCAGAGATGCATTATCCATAAACTATGTATTCTCTTTTTTTTTTTAAAGGTTATGTTTTCTCTAGTGGCCTTTTTTTGAAAGTAGTTTGACAGGAAAGATCGTTATGGGAGAAGGGGAAAACATGCGGCAAATGTGGCCAAGCTGGGAATCAAACCTGCGACCACCGGCATAAGGACTAAGGCCTCAATATATGGGTTGTGCTTTGCCCCTGCCCCACCACAGCACCCTAAACTATGTATTCTCTAATGTAGGACACAGTTGGCCATTAATTATTACACGAGACTCATCTTCTTGGCCCAATAAATATATTTATAGCTGACAGATACAATTTTAACTCAGTTGGTTACAACCCCCCCCACCAAAAAACTATAAACTATAGAACCCTAAAAAAGAGATTATCATGAAGTAACTATTGACACTAAAAAGAATTGCTCCCTTCCGCCTCTTGCATGCAGGTCAAATTCAGAAGTGTCTAACACAACTAAACAAAACCAAATGAGCTTTATGAATTCTGTAGCACATGGAGCCTATTATCCAGCACAAGCTGTTCCCAGAAATTTTATGGTAATTTCCACCTCTATCTTGTATCTCACACTAATGTTTACTTCAATTATTAAGCACTGAGCTCTAAAAGGTTACCTCATATAATATAAATATATAAAAGACAAAACTATAAAACCAAAATGAAAAAGACCTCTATAAAGGTTAAACAGAGATAGTGAGGATTGCGATCTTTTATTATTCGGATCGGTTTTTATCTTAATAATTTAACACCGGCAGCATGAGAAGCTCATGCATGAACTCTGGATCCACTTAATGCAAACATCTGCAGGAACTACCGTCAGTAATGTTATGGGCTTTAACTTACACATCTACATAATGAGGAGACTTAAAGAGGGCAAAGTGTGGCTTTCATAAATGCTTACGTCGTAATCCTTTACTTCACAGTTAAAAAAAATGTGAAAACGGTAAAATGAGTGCAATTTAAGTTGTTTTGTATCACTGATCTTGAATTTTTAAAGTAGGGTTGTTTGAAGCTCTTCGTGAATATTCCTCATGTGCACTGACCCATTAAGTTCAACTGAACTCGCTGTAAAGAAAAAGTAATCTGCATGACAGAAAGAAATATTATAATGGGGAACCACAAATGGTGAACAGAAGTACCACTAATACTTTCACACAGCCTAATGCACGATGTCCTTGGCAATAAATGAAAAGCACGTGCTTCAGAAACCAGACTTGTGATTGGTGAGTTAGTGAATATCAAAAATATTCCTTAAGTGTTTGAGTGATATTCAAGTCAAGTTCGAGTTAAGACTAAGTCGATTGTCTAAGACAACAAACTGAGTTCCCATTTCTGCTGATTATGCACATGTTTGTATTTTGCAGTTATCCACATCCAATATAAAACTAGCAGACATAAAAACAAATCATCAATCCACATCAAATTGTCTCTCTTCCCATTGTGTATCGTGTTGTTCACCAAATGACAAAGAATCCCAACTTGAAAGAGAAAACTGAACCTTTGTTTCCTTGCCAAGTGTGTGTATGAAGTGTAATTTGTTCACATCAAAGAGGAGAAAGCCCTGATTCACTGCACTGTATTCCACGTTGTGAGTGTGGGAAGGGAAGAGGGGAGAAAGCCTTGCTGCTCCTAATTGGATGTAATCGCTAGAGGGAATAAACCAGCTTTGGCCTAAGGGTGGGGGAAATGAGAAGACAAAGGAGATGTTTAGAGAAGGCTGAAAATGCTTAAAATTTCTCTAGAAGGCTAAAAAGACAGTGTGGTTTTAGCAAGCCAACAGAAAACAGCCTTATGTTCAGAAAACTTTAAATAAATAAACACAGACAAATTTGAATTAAATGGGTCTAGTATGTTTTTTTATTCTCATGTTCGTAGAACATTGGCATGTAGCCCAACAGTGGGAAAAAAAGGGAATTTCAGACAACAGTAGCACCGTATTTAAGTTAATTAAATCTGAAATGAATTTAAAACGTGCTGCACCACTCATTTAAATAACTCTAACTTTACCAGAATGAACAAAGAACACCAGCCCACGTTAAATTTTATATTTAAATTTTTGTCAGCATAAAAAACACCAAGGTTGACAGTGATATGAAAAATGGTTTTAAACATCATCTACATTTTAAATGACTTGAATCAATTAGGTCACAGTTTCTGCTCATCTCATTGTAACCCTCTCTGTTAACACTCTTCATCTCCATCTGCGCCTCCTCTCTAAGATTCTGTTCATCGATGATGCAACCACACTGCAAACTAAATCTGATTAAATTTTAATTCATTTAACCACATGATTAGGCTAGAACCTAAAAATACAGTTTATGCATTCAAGTCTTTCTTAAAAAAAATCTAATATCAAATATCCGTGTGTTTACCTAAGTCGGGCTGTCAATCTTACATAATCATAACAATCAATGACGATATATATTGGACATATTATTAATTCTAAGTTCAGTGTAAATGACTGCCATTAAAACTTAGAACACAGGAAACAAGTTAGTTGCATGAAAACAGAAAAAAAACAAAAACATTGTACTATTTTGAGCACAATTATAGTCATTCCATATTTTTTAATCGATGTTTACTTACTTTACTTGATTCAAACATATACGTTTTACAAGTGCTTCTTTCTTGAGTTTGAAGGCAAAAGGAAAAAGAAAGTCAACAAACCTGCAAACGTCTGAGAAATCAGCAAATGAGCACATAGGAGTGAAAAGGCAAAGTCTTTTCACTCTCCAGCAAGGCAGATGCACATTTTCAGAGGTTATGGCTCTTCAAATAAACAGAATAAATCTAGATCTTTATTACAAGGGAAAGTGAAGATAACAAAACATAAAGTACGTCAGTAAAGTGTGTGTTTATACAGAGCGCAAACACACAGACGTAGAGATATAGAAGCACTAAGCTAATCATTAGAATAAGATACTAAGATTGTGTTTAAAAAGACATTTTAAAATAGTAAAACACCATTGACTGAAACAGGCAGCATGGCCATGCGTTTGCTCCTAATATAAAGAATTTACAAAGACTCAGAGAAAGAAGGCGTTAATAAAATAAGCTTTCTCATATCTTGTAATACTGTGGTTCTTCAGAACAAATCACATTAAGATGTTTTTTCATAACTTAAAGTAGAAATTGCCCACGAAGCTCTAACTCTTGAATCTTCAGGTAAAACACAAATCATACTTATGCCAGGTCATCGCATAATAAATAGAAAATCTGTGAATTCAAGTTCAGTTATTTTTTCCCCACATCTTGCTATCTTACATAGTTAATGTCTTTGGGGCCCAAAACATTTAACAACTTAGTATTGTGCTGCCTAGTCTGAGGTAGACTATTAGATACGAGATTCTTTTAGAAATATAAATGCTGGATCAGACTGTAAATAGTGAAAGAATTATTGTTTCTATTTTTTCATGTAATCCAAAACACAAATTATTGACCTACTTTCAAATTCTTAATTTAAACCAGCTTTTTTTTTTATCTTCACATGAATACATTTTATCTGAGTTTACAAAATGCAGTATGAGCCAGGTTAGTTATCGGATAGTAAAGATTGTAGCATTTTGACAAACCTTTTAATTTGTTTTAAGAGCTAATCTGTTCCTTCAACGCTCCAGTTCCTTTACCTCAGAGGATAACAAGGCTTGTGTAGAAGAGATAATGGCAGTATTAAGCTCGAGCTATAGCCACAAGTGATCCGCAAGGGCAGGGATGTTTGGTATTCCCTGTGCTGAAACATCAAGGCCCTAATATTTGCAGCTAAGAGAAACAGAGGGAGACAAAGTCCTGCCTTTGACGTGGGTTTTTTTTTTCAAGT
Organism: Micropoecilia bifurca; assembly: GCA_903067075.1. Classification (NCBI taxonomy): domain Eukaryota; kingdom Metazoa; phylum Chordata; class Actinopteri; order Cyprinodontiformes; family Poeciliidae; genus Micropoecilia; species Micropoecilia bifurca. The sequence goes on along the minus strand of CAEGAF010083571.1, from coordinate 19,458 downwards.
TTTTTCAAGTGTACATCAGAAATCATATGATGTTCATCATTGCCGGGATATGAGAAGATTCATTCCATCTCTTTTAAGGCAGGTGTGATGGAAACTAGAATAAATCTCGTGCTATGCCAAAATATATGCAAGGAACTGGAACACACTATAAATCTGTGGCATTTTGAACAAAGCATGTAAGATATATTTGAATAATAACTCTGGAAATCGTACCAACTCACAGACAGATAATAGATCTCTGTTCTGGGGTCCAGACAGCGTGAAGTAAACTTTAAGATGTGATTAAATGATTTCACTCTGAAAACTTATTTTATGCTTGTAATAAATGTGCTTGATTTTTTTTTCTCTGCTGCTCTGCCGCAACGCAACATAGAGGTTTTGTGAGCTCTAATGAGCATCTCTTATCAGAAATTTGAGCTTGATCTCTGGTCACTGAAAGGTTTGAGGCTTCAATAAATGCCATCACCACCACAAAGAAACTTCTCACAAGAAATCTGGAGTCCTTGGCATTAATCAACCTTACTTATCACAAGATGCTTCCTTTTGCGTCTCCTTGTCTGCTGGCTTTTCTTGCTAGTATTTTGACCTCATAGTGGGAGTAAAGTGCAATTATTCCTAGGACGTATGTTCTCACAAGAGCCCTAAATTATCTTTATGACCATCAGAACTAAAGTACAAAGTGTGTTTATGATGTATTTAAGCTCCAAGGAAGAACAAACAAAATGATTTGGAATTAGGGGTTTAAAAATCCCAAAATGTATTGTTCTTTAGTGGTAAGGTCTCAATACTGGTTGGGTCTAAGCCGGTCCCGTCTCTGCTTTCTGCTGCTTTCATTACTCTGCATCCTGCCTCCGACAACCTTAAGCTCTGCAAAGGTGCACAGAGGGCTTTTGTCTCAGCATAGGATCAATACCTCTCCTCATCATGGGCAAGGGGCAGGGATAATGCACTCAGCCCAGGGCATGCAGGGTTCACAAGATTTTCAAGCAACCTGGGACTCTGGCTCTTTTGAGGTGAATGTATAACCTGTGTACGTGTATGAACCATGAAGTCAGATGTGTAGGGCTTTATAGCTACAGAGACATATCAGATGTCGAGCTTTTTAAGGCATCATGTTCCTCTGAAATAGGAGTAAAGGTTTTTTTTTTTTTTTGCCGTGCCATGTTGGGAAGTAAATACTTCTTAAAACCCTGGAAGTACAGTATTTTGATTTGTCAGTGTATCTGGATTGTCAATGTAATATTGATCCTGTGTCTAAAACTTTAATTCCTGATCTTCTCGTATTAAATGGGATCAAGCTAAATTGAACATACTAACATGTTCAACACTGTTCTATACATTTGAGCAATTCCCTTGCAAATGTATCTTAGATGGCAAACATATTTGAGCCAAAACATCAAGACATCTTGAAAGTTAAATACAAACAAAGATTTTCCATTATCAAGCCTGGTTTTCAAAGTATACAGCAAAGACATTTGTCTAAAATCAAAAGTGCATTTCGAGTAACTACCACCAAAACAGGAAGGCGATATCGGATGACGATCAACCAGGTTCCTCAAGAAAAGTCGATAGTTACGTGACCTCTAACCCCGTCTCCTGGCTCTCAGCAATCAGAATTTTATTTCATGCCGCCTCCAAATTTCAACCGATGCAATCCATTCAGGACCATATTAATAGGACAGTACTTATTATCCCTTTTAGCCAATATAAAATGCAATCACCATGGAAATCACGCAGCTTTAACAGTGATGAAAACCTTTGAAATTATGAGGAGCAACTTGCAACACAGCACTGTCAAAGCATCATAGAAAACAGATAACATAAACAAACTAGAACAAAAATGATTGAAGGAAAGTGAAGAAAAAATAAGCACTACTTTTAGGTTCCGACTCATACTTTCCGAACTTATCAGTTCAACATGTGTGCTGATGATTAGGAGTAAGAGGCCTAACTGAATAAACAATCTCCTCTCTGTTGTAAATCACATCCTGGCAAGGAAGCATAACAACGCCCTTTGATGGATTGTGATAATTAATATCATTCTTCTAAAATCTATTTCAGGTCCCTACTAATTAGGAGCCAGCAAAACTAATAAGCCTTCATAAATATTTCACCAGATTCCACATATATCTATCCCTCGCCAGTTTGGCAATGTGGTATTTAACTTTAAGCAATTTCAGTTTATAATTTTAAAGAGATCTTATTGATAAATAAGCAGCAAATAATGAGAATAAAAACTGACTCAAGCCATCACATGCAGGCTAAAGCTAGCAGTTTGTGGGGAAAAAGACACTTCAGGCTCTGCTGACAGTCATAATTACCGATGCTTCCAGTATCTCTTTTGAGTGGGAGCGACAGCATGATTGACATCTGCTTCCTTCCAGGCATCTTTAGGACGCCTGACATTACAGTTTGTGGCTCCAAACAGCTCTCTGTCTCTGCTCTGTCCCCCCATCTCCTCATCTCCCTTCACACTCATTACAGATGCCCTAGTTTGCTTGCGAGCCAGGAGATCTTGCTAGCCTCATTACAAACTTGGACACCTCCCATCTTTTGTACCCTTTTTTCCAGACAAGATATCACACATTTGCGCTTTCATCCCAGGAGCAGCCTAAAAAGATTCATGAAACATGTATGAAGAAGCAGCAGCGCTCACGTCTCATTTGAATCCTTCACGCTGAAGGAAAAGACGGCGCCGGTGATGAAAAGTGCCACGTCGAATTAACCGGCGAGGAAAGTCAAACAGGGAGAGGGAAAACACGTTTAACATTACAGTTTGCGTCAATGCACAGAAATAATACATATTCAACAGCACACAGAGGGATTTCCTTGACCCTGTTCATTAAGTGTTTTCCCTCATTAGCACTCTTGTTTCAGTGTTGTTTCCCATGTAGCGTTTTGGATGAGAGGCAAATCATGGCAAACAAATAAATTCTGTGACTGTGATTCGCAATTCCCAAAGGATGCAGCAATATTTTAAGCCTACCCCAAAATGTTCTTTGATTTTTTTAGATTTCCTACAACCAATCACAGGGTTGATTAATCTATCATCCAAAATCATGATAAGCATTTTCTAATGCTCTGTCAAAATAACATCCTAGCTTTATTATGAAGAACAACCAATGTACCCTGAAGCCAGTTATAGATTTTTTTCCAAGCAAACAGGGGGGAATATTTGTCTATATAGTATTCAGGTATAAACACCGCATAAGGTTACTAATTACAGCTTCATTTTTAAATTATGTTCAAAGGCAAGACTACTTATTGGTCAAGAGTTAGTTTGGAATCTCAGACAGTATTAAGGTGCTGTCATAATAAAACACAAAATTTTCTTAATCTCTGAAAAAAGAAGACATTGAAATGATAATATGGCTGCAGGTCAATTTGCCATTCGTCTCCTTATTTCAGTGTTATTTTAATGCTAAAACAGTGCATCTTATACTAATAAAAAACAAACTGGAGTTATTAGAAATACATTAGTAAGGTTGTTCCTTACAGGTATCGGGTTCCAACTTCCATTGTCTTAAGTGCCAATGATGTTTTTCATTTCAAGGTCTATGTAATATAAAAGATAAAAAAAATATGCTTTGTGTTTGTTGACTGACATGCTAGTATTTTAATCCAAAAGAGGATGATTTAATTACACATTATACCTATTTATGCATTTCGTAGACCTTTAATAGATCTTCATGAAACTGAAAAAGGCCAACGTAGTAGATGTTCTTGCTTGATGCATTAAAAGATTAAAGGAAGAGTTATTAATCTTGATGCATTTTATAATGAATGGAATAGAAGATTTTCATTTTTTGTATTTAACCACACAATGACTAGTCAAGAAAAATCTTAAAATTCTGATCTGGTGGATCTTAAGCGAAGAGATTTATTCAACCACTGATTGCTCAGTCTCAGCTGCATTTGACCAAATGTGGATTATAGATTAACATGCAGACGCATCAAATTGGAAATAAATGATTCTACACACAAAAAAATATTATTTAAAATACAGTTTGAAATGTATGGAATCTTTATTTTAAGTGTGATGTAAAAAAAAAAAAAAAAAAAAACTGTGATAGTATTGGAGAACATTACAATGATAACATATTTCTATCAACTTATAATTTGCTGCCTGTTTTCATGCTTCTCCTTCGTCTTCATTATCTTGGTCGCTTAGTGAGTATGTACCCTTAGTGAGCACTGAAGGCAACAGAAGTCCATCCAACTGGCCAAATGTACCACTGGCAAGCAGAACGTTCATGCATGGCACTTATATAATATCCAACCAAATGTTGCATCAAGGCAGTCCTTTGGTTTGAGATATAGCACACATTGATGCTGCAATGACGACTGTGATTCACTGTATTCTACAGATGCTTAATAATGACAATTAATCCCCAGATTGTTGCCATTACATATAGTTCTCCTACAATCATAGTTTTCTTTCAATAAAATAAGAGTTGATTGTCAAATTACTTTTAAAAAAAAGCCTATTCCCACATACAAAATAAAAATACTTAATTGTTCAAGTCTCTTTGTTAGTGCAAAACACAAACACACTTGACTAAATTTGTTAACTATTTTAGGGCTGTTGTAAACAAATATTTTAGTAGTCGAGTCATTTATCGATTATTCTTACAATTAATCGAGTAATCGGATAAAAAAAGGATAAAATAAAACATTGGTAAATCTAACATAACAGCAGTATTACTATCACATATCAACATCAGTCCAATTTTTCCACATTTGAGCTTCCCTAACAGTTACTTTCTGTAGTTTAGAAAGTTATCATCAATCAATAAAATCCTCCCAGGCCAAACGTGAAAACTGGACGTTCTGCTGCTAACACTTGGCTTTCGTCAACATCTCAGGCGGAAGTGAGAGCGCGGCGCAACGCAAATAATGTCCCAACCGGAACGCAGTGCGCTAAATAATAAAAAAATAAATTGACAAAGCTTTGAAGCAGATAAATTTTTCTGGAGGAATTTTAATTATCAAGGTACTAGAATCACTCCAGGAATCGCTTCACCCCTAAACTATTTGTAACAAAAATCCCCCAGACAAACATTTTATTTTAATAAGTATCCTGGCAGCTTGATCCGAAGAAGCACCCAAATTCATTTAGAGCATTGCGGCTTTTAACCCATGAATTAAACATAAATGTGTGCATCCCTCTAAATAGAAATGTAACTACTGTGTATCTCCATTTTGAGTTTAATGTGATGCGACCATATTTTCCACTCGCTAAAACACATCACACTGACTAAAGCTTTCACTGTCATATCCTTCAGTCAGAAAATAACAGCTTCTCTTGTTTGCTATGGTGCTCCTGTCACTCATGTCAATAGGTGTCGTGTTAAAGATATATTTAAGAGAAACCTGATGCTCAAATGATGAAAAAAGAAAACTGATCTTAGAAGCATGACATCATGTAATGATGCAGACACACACTCCATCCAGAACGAAGAAGAATATAATTCAATTTCCTGTTGTCTTTCAATAAAGTTCACATTGGCAATACATATAGTCCTAAAATCGTGGTTTGCATCTAGGTTGCAAACCAAATATGCCTCACTTTTCATGATCATACTTGGCAGGTCATTCACAGAGCAACATTGCTTATTTGTTAAACTTAAAACTCCCAGTCAGCTCAAAATGATAAAGAGATACTGCATGGTATTCCTCTGCAACATCAAAAATATGTTAAAGATGGATGGAGTTACAGAAAAAAACAACATATTTTCTTATTTGTTGCCCTCATATATGAGACCCACTGGCTTAAGCTGTGCATTGTATGTACTGAAAAGGGCAAGCCTGACAAATTGAATTTTCTTGATCCTGCTTACCCACTCGTTCACTGAGCTTCATGTTTCAGCCATGATTTTCCCAGAAAGCCAGCGAGTAAAAAAAAAAGAGAAAACACCATGTATGCATTGGTTATATGTGTGATGATGTGCCTTATCAAACCGTCAAACATCATGCAACAGCTTCTTCTCTGTAATTCCTTGTCTGTTTTTTATCTGTGCAAAAGACATAATTTAGTCTTTGCAAATATCCTTGAAATGACTGAAGGATTTACTGCACAGTAAATGCTGAGACACAAAAATAAACTCATATCCCAATAATATACAGTACAAGCTTAATCCAAATTCCAGGCAAACCCGAGCCACTTATTTTATTTGTAACATCAAACAAGATCAGTTGGATGTTTCCCGTCTAAACCATAGATCGGTGTGTTATGCATGCAATATCGACTTTGGGTGTAATACACTATGAGAGGAAACAAGAGAGGATGTGAGATGCTATAAATATTCCTATTTTAATACAGTGAACTGAGTATTTAAACCTTCAACCTCCTTTGACATCTTCTTTTGTTAAACTCCTGCCAGTTTCAGCATTATTGTACAACACGCTATTTTCAGAATGTACTAGCACTCCAGGCTAAGACTACTAAGGCAGGTTAGAAAGGTCACACAAGTAAATATTTAATAAGCTTCAAACACCCGTAAATAATACCCAGACAAAACTGTGGCAAGACTTGGCTTCGAAGCAAACCAGAAGAAGAAAGACAAACCTTAGCATTAGAGGGCTTAATAAATACTCCATCTGGAAATTTACTAATTTTATATAATAATCAATACAATAATTATGACATCAAACCTTTTTATGAGGTCTGTAAAACTCCAATTAACATTTGAACACTTTGTGTCTCCTGTTTCCTCATCCAATAAATGTAAGACTTATCGCTATTAACTCTTATTAGTTACTAAATCATCTACAAAATGCCTTAAATAAATTGCTGAGAAATTAATAATTTAAGAATTTATAGTCAATGTATTCACTGGTGCCCCTCATATTGGCAGGCCATGGAGGCTCATTTATTTTAGAAATGATTCCAAATGGAATCATTGAGAACATTTAAAGTATATTGTTGATCTTCACAAATCTCTTGCTTACTTTTTTCATATCCACCGAAAGAGTAGTAAGAATCTGTTAAAGATGGAACAGTGACTTACAACGTCATGATACAAAAAGTGGTTTGCAAATGGCTCTCTGTACTTCACTGTCACTTTTTTCTCGTATATTGAATTTTCCGTTGAATTCTTGCTTTTTAAGATCCATTAGCCTACATCATGTTGTTAGGAAGAGTATATTTTGAGGATTCCTTGCAGAAATCAATCCGAGGTGATGATTGTGAATTTTAACTCAGCTTTCCAAATACTATTTTTCACACATGATTAAGGGCTTAATGGGGAAAGAGACTACATTTCCCAGTGCTATGTTGGTTTTGATGACATTTTTTCATAAAACTTATAACTGAAAACTGCTTCTTTAGTAAAAACACTGGTAGTGCAGCAGCATCTTGGGGTCACTGAGTCTAAATAACAATGATTAGATGGTATCTACATAACTACCAGCTGCTAAGGACGCATGTCAGAAAAAAGCCTTTTCTGATCTACTATCATAATTATTACGTTGACAAGCTCACTAAATACTTCCAGAACCTTGCCAGGAACTGTGTGAATTTCTTCAATGACAACATTAACCCTACTGACTTGAGGGTGTGTCTGTTGTGCAACAAAGGATGAAAATATAGAGAATCGCTGCATGGCTACTCTTAACGATAATCCATGATACTGTGGGTCTGTTCTTCAGAGAACTCAGGGTAATATGGACTCCTAGTAAATAAAGGCATGTTCAAGAAAAAAAAAACTGGTACTAATTAGTGCTGCACCTCTAAAAAATGTATTTCTTAACATGTTTTTTTTTTTTAAATGTTTCCTTCTGATGTTTCAAGAGGGTAGACATAAATCTCTGTGAGGTAAAACACATCAATTACTCTCATACCTATAGCCAAAAAAGCAACAATCCATTAAATATTTTCTCAATTTCCCTGTAGAATTTGCTGTTTACAAAATGCCTTGAAGTTACATAAGCTATGCTGACCTCTATGTAGGCATGATCTTCTAATAAAACCATTACTTTTAATTTTTTGGACATTTCTTCTATTTTGAGAGGAACCCATCATTCCAATCCTTTGAGTTTTAACTTTTAGTGGTATGACTTACACAGGTGGTTGCAACAGAATTTAGCTTGCCCTTGGTGATATTACAGGGTCGAAGTAAAATGAAGCCTTGGGGCAGAACAGAATATAGTCTAATAAAAAATAGCATCTCTAATGTCTGGCACGATCTTACTTTGTCCTCCTCTTGTTCCTTTTCTTCCCAAAAAATTATACAACTCTAAATTCCTCTGTTTAGAAATTGGAAAAAAAACATACTTACCTATTAACTTCCTAAGGATTGTGTAGGCCTACAAAATTTACAATATTACTGAAATAAAATATATAAAAAAATGAAGAAAGAGGTTATTAGGATCATTTCTGCACTCTAATACTAAAAGATGCTGCAACTTGTAGCAACTATTGCCTTAACTTCTAAATGCCGACGGCTTCTTTTTCCACACTGGAGAATAATTTTCTGTTTTCGAATGGGTCCCTCCTTTGATGTGTGATAATGAGTGTTTTATGTCCATTGAAATCCACATCAGAGTAAATTTCCATCCTGATTCACAGTCTTTTACCTTTCTCATTCTATTTTCCTGTATGGCACAATGCTTCCCAAGGGGTAATTTAAAACATCTGAGCTGAAGATATTTGCCTAAACACTGCACTTCACCTCTCAGTAGGTATGCCATTACCCTAAATACACCTCCTTAAAACACATCTGAGGCTTATCTATATTTAAGATAAAGCACAAGGCTCCACTAGAGCTTTCAATTGAAAATGGAGTTTATTTAAAAGAAATATCAGGAAAACCCATCTGGCTGGCATGATAAATAAAAAAAAAGTGTTTTTTTTTTTCTTTTTCTTTGTGCTTTTGAAAATAAGAGAAGTATAGATTCATATCAATGTGCAAAAACAGTCTGAATTGTTGCCTCAACTTTCTGCAGTGACATTTCTGGGTTACATCTTCAAACTTTGCAAACAGAGACCCACGCAGAAGAGCACACACACAAAATCACAAGCGCATAGCCTACATCCAACACCATTAACTCAAAGATAAGTTAAAACAGCAACACTATCTTGAAGCAGTATTTACATTCTTTGAGCTCTTCTACATTTTTGTCACATGACAGCCAGGAACTCCCTTGCACTTTATCAGGATTTTGTGTGATGGAGCAAAAAGTAATCCATAATTGCAGAATGAGAAATTAATATATCATTTTTACGTTTGAATTTTTGTTACAAATAAAGTAATATTATCATGTTCATTTACAGTCAGGGCTTCTGAATGAAGAATTTGTAGAACTGCCTTTTGCTAAAATTGCAAAAAGTGGTTTAGTAGTAGCAAAACCACTACTTTTTTGCTACAGTCTAATTTTAGGGAATGACTCTGCTAGCTTTGAACATTTACAGACTGAAGCTTTTCCATTCGTCCTAGCAAATTAGCTCTGTCCCAGTCAGACTAAATGGTTTGCTCTGATAATCAGTTTTGAAGGCTTTTCATGCTCTTTTGTAGTCTTTTGTACCCTCTAACAGGTCTTCTTCCAGTATCGTCCTGTATTTAGCCCCATCTATTGATCCATCAATATGATGAAAGAGCAAACTGCCGCTCTCTTCATGGGGATGGTGTGTGTTTTAATGCTACTCCTAGAAGTTTTCAAAGTTTTGGTTACATTATGTGGCAGCAACATATTCTGGATGTTTATGTAGCCCATATTACGTTCAGAACATTTTCACCAGAGCTTCTTATAGCTTCCACTCAATTATAGCTTTCTTCTTGCCACTTTACCATAAAGACCAGATTTGTGGAGAGCAAACATGAACGTTGTCCTCCCACCTAATCTATGGCTCTTTTCAGCTCCTTCACAGTTATTATGTGATTTTTGTGATTAATCCTCTCCTTGATTTTGAGCCATTTCTTTTGTCGTGCCTGGAGGTGACATCCGTTGTGAATTAGTGAAACTAAATTAAATTCAAACTGAACTGCCAGATCTATCAGTTTTGAGAGAAAATAATCTCCCGGTAGGTTTGCGGTTGTGACATTCACTTTCCATTTTCAGATGATGGATTAAGCATTTCTCTGTGAGGGAAGTGAACTCTCGCAACACACTGTATGTTTGTCACAGAATGGTGGAAGGTTTATGGTAGCTTTGTCCAAACTTTATTTTAGGGGAGAATTTCTTTGTGAAAAGAAAAAAAAACTGTTAAGACCATTAACTGTTATCCATCCGGGATCAATGTTTACATAATGAATCTGGAGGCCTGTATCTCTTTATCTCCTATTGTTAGAAATAATTTCACCCACATGACATGCTTAACCATTTGATCTAAAATCAGACGACGTTTGCTGAAGATGTTTTGATGTTGCAGAATCCAACTGGGGAAACTTTATCATAACATACCAAATTTAACTGCTGTGACCATAATTTCAACTTGCTCATGCATTGCTTTATTGTACAAAATCTGCAGCCTATACAAGCAGAATGCTACAAGCCTTGGTTTCAAATGGTCCAAATCTTAAATCATTAGAGGTTTGAAAGAAAAAGAATCCCTAAGTACTTGAGAACTCCTTAAAACCTTCAAGTACCCCTAGAAAGGAAACTTGCCGAGACGGGAAGGATAACACTAACCCACACTCGAGCACTAAAAGATTTCATGTCCCCACAGCAGAACATCCCTAAAATGTGCCAATTTAGCCAGCTTTTCTGTTTAAGCATGCAACATTTAATGGTTTTTGCCTCATCTAACCATTTGTGCGTGGGGTACAAAGTCAGAAAAGGCTATTCTGTGCAGTTTTAACCCCACTTCCTCAAAGCAGTAGTCAGCCAGTAAAACTTAAACCAGCTGTAGCTGCCCTGCTCCACAGATTTAGAAGCTGCTGTGGTTCTGCACTGTAATCCAAAATCAGTTATTCTGCTTATTGATCTGTTATGAAAAGGTGCAGTTCTGGTAAACACTGATAAAGAAAGACTGATGCTGGCATGACACCACTCCAACAAATCAGTCAGGCCCAGAGCTCTGAGGAAACACTCCCACAGCAAAACAAGTAAATAAACAAAAGCAGTCAGCATAAAGAAACAGCTGGGATACGTCCTAGTGCTTACCATAATTCTTTATGTTGCTAACAAACCTAATGCCTCGACACAAACTTGATTATGAAAGATGACCAATCCTGTTCACCAAAAAAAGATATGTTTACATTCATGTCATTCCTAAGCTACAAAAAATATAATCTTTTGATGTTTTGTGAAAGGCGTTATGTTTGCACTACAAACGGCTGGACTAATTACGTTTCTTCACAATCTCTTTCCATCTCTGCATTTCTTGCACCACAGTGGAGCTTATTCAGCTGGGTTGAAGAAATCCAACAAATTCCTTTAAAATAAATTCCAAGTAAAATTGAAGCGCTGTTTCAATTTATACATTACATTTTAGGATAATCGGAGATTCCGAAACTTTTGATCAGTATTCATGACTTTTTTTTTTCTCTGTAGGTTTGGATATGACATGAGACTTATTTCTACTGCCAGTTTAAGAATGTTGCTGCATTTTTATCAGGAGTGCCAATAGCTGTGGCCAACAGTGTACGCATCACTGTGAAAAACCTAAACTCATCTGAAAATAATTACGAAAACATTAAGTGGCACTGACAGGAACAAGTCTAAAAAAACCGTCTAAGCACTGGAAGAGTATGGAAAAATACTTCATCATTGTTAAGAGACTCCACATCACTTTTGTACCAGTGACAGTCCAGGGCCCTGTTTTCTTTGTTTTTGTCAACTAACTCCTGCAATAGTTTAGAATAAGAGCTCACTCTCTGTCACATCTCTGCTTTTCATGCCTCCTGTCAGATCCACTCATTCTCCCCATGTTTCCAATCAGTCTTCATCCCTGTTGGCAGCTAAAACAATGACTTTGATGTATTTTAGACATAATGGGTGAAACTATTGAAAAAGTGTCTTATGCCAGTTTGCCATTCTGCTGCTTATTTCAGACCAGTTTTCTAATTAAACTGAATGTATTAAATGTATTTCTATTCATTTTATATTATTATGCAAAATAGGTCCAATGCATATCAAAATGTGTAGGAATACATAAATCCAGTTTGCAACGATACAATCAAATTAATGAGACTAAATGATTATAATTATATTAGAATACAGTCAAATTCAGCTGATGTCTATTTAACGCCAATTAGTGAACAACTGTCTACCTAAGGAAGCCCACAGGTCTGTGTCCTTGACTCTGCATCAATTAATTATTCATAGCTAGTCAACTGCAGATTTGATGTGCTTTTAGAAATATTTCTATGAGCGGGTGAATTTGTTATGTTGTAAGTCAGAGAAAGTCATATAGAAAAATGTCCTCCTTGAGCCAGCTGATTGGCAGTGCACAGCTGCTGGTCAGAGAGGAGCAAGGCAGAGATCTTCTCAGCTCCATGGAGGTTAAGAACCCGTGTCCTGACACTTGGATATTTTGTTGAAAATTATGTACTAACTTTTTAATACTTTGTTATATCTTGATACCGGTAACCAGGCCATGCCCGATAACAATAAATAGAGTGGAAAATGTAATTTTTAATCACAGAGTTAAAAATGAAACAAAATGTGACATAAAAAACTGTAACATATTTGATTTGTCAGCTCAAACTGGAAGAATGGACTCAAACCTCTGACAGGAAGTTCTATCTTGTGATGTATTTGTGGTGAGCTTTTGAAAATGTTGATCCCTTTAAGATTATAAAAATAAAATAGTTAAAAACCTATAACTTAGCTTATGAAGGGGAGCATGCTGATATTTGAGCAGACATTTACCCATTGTCAGAAATGTCCCCATTGTGGGGCAATTTCTGTTGATATTTCTTCCTATGTTAATACTAATGCTTCTGTCCGGTCGCTCTGGGTACTTTACTTTGTATTTAGGCTTTAACAAACAAGTACGACTGTTGACCACTAAACTCAAACTAATCCGGATTGTTGGTATTTACAATCTGGATATTCTATGTGAGCAAGCAAAACCGTACACGAAGATTTCTAGAGTGCATATATTTCAGACAGGGTTATATAAAACTTATCATCTGTTTTCTTTTTCTTTCTTTTTTTTATTGCTAAACACACACTGTGAGCCTTCTCATAGTTGAGTCATTTATCACGACCCAGTGGGATTACTTAAAACCAGTGTGGGGTCTTATGAAAGCTTGAGCTCGGAGATGATAGGCTGCTCCATGTTCTTAGCAGAACAACTAATGTACACTCAACATGAACTGACACTACAAAAAGAGCACTCATATAATCTTTTTTACTATTTTCAGGGGTCCTCTTCTTCCTGGCAGAGCCACGGTTTGAATTTTGACACTGGCTTTAATATAATGCTGGGGAGAAGAAAAAAAATAAAATCACAGCTTAAACCCACCATTATAATGCTGCCTGCTGCTCTCAGTAAATGATACTTTTAACATGTCTGAGCGGTTTTACAATCAATGTTTCCAGACTTGTGTGAATAAGAGCAGATAATGATTTGAAAGGGGGGGAAAAAACAAGAAGAGTTGTGCATGAAAAGAAGCTATTTTTACTGCCGATAAGCCTTTTTTTTTCTTTCCATGAGAGGAGTTTAAACATTTCTCCTTTTTTCCATTCTCTGATGTACAAACGCGGAACTGATAAGCTGCAAGTTACCTTAAAAAGCGAGAAATGAGCCTGAAGCCCAGCATAGCATTTCGAAAGAGACGTGCTTACTCGATTACTAGAGGTTAAATAAGATAAAAAGATAAAGCAAAAATATTCACATACCTACTTAGTTTCCTTCCAAAATTGAACATGAAGCTGTGTGGATTTAAAGAATATATTCCAACCAACACTGCCACCTTTGTGTCATACCTTTATTAAAGCTCTACGCCTGACTGTCCTTGAGTCCCCTATAACCGTCCCCCTAGTGCCCTCCTATTAAGTCGAGCATAAAATGTAGGCAGGACAGCAGAGGTCTGACTACATCACGACATAAGTAGCACTTTATCCATTAACTTGTCACCGTAAGAGACAAATGACCTCTCCGTCAAATATTAAGGGGATTAAGGAACATGTGCACGGACGATGAATAGCCCAATTAAGTTCTACAAATATATCCCAAAATAATTTAAGCCAATGTCAGTGCCTCAGTTTCCTATGCAGAATTTTCTTTATGCACAGGATGGCATCTCCTGAGTCACATTGATTCCTGCGGTTATCAGGGATGGCGATCTGACAAAGTCCTGACCTTTATTCTCTAATTGAAGGCTGTTGCATCTAAAACCAGGATGAAGGGCATATTGGACAGGGTTTGCGAGTCGTTACCCAAAGTTCAACCAGAACTTGCACAGGCCAAGAAAAGCAATGAGGTTTCAGATAAATTTCTATTAGCTGTATATGTATTCAAGAATTAGCAATTAAATAGTAAACAAAGTTATAGCTCGCTGTTCAGGGAAGTGCAGAATATAAATTGTTAAGTACAACTAGTAATTATTTGGCAAATATAATTAGCACTAATCCTATTTGTTCAGCTTAATCCTGAGGCCATGGTTCTCCGTTGGATAGAGGTGCACTACAACCTCTGGGTCAAGATCCAGTCTCTGCCTCGTACGACAAGTTTAAATATTTTGATGCCATGTTCACAGCTGGTGGTAGGAAAGAACAGGAGATGTTTAGATCAGTGTTTCCCAACCCTGATCCTCAAGGCACACTGACCTGCATGTTTTAGATGTTCCCCTGCTTCAGCACATGATTTCAATTATTGGTTGATTAACAGGGTTTTGCTGAATTGCAATCATCTGCAGCAGGAGAACATCTAAAACATGCAGGTCAGGGTTGGGAAACTGGTTTTGATGGTTCAAGTTCTTAAATGCCTGCAATGTTTTGTTCTGTCATAACAAAAAACTAAATCAAGCGAGCAAAACATCTAAATCAGCTCTTATTAGCTGAACTCGGATGGATGGATGGACGGATGGATGGATGGATGTATGGATGTATGGATGTATGGATGTTGGCAGCATAAAACATGCAACAAAAGTAAAGCCTTATTTTTTTTCTCCCACGTAACGACTCACAGTATTAGTAGTTGGTAGGTGCTACAAACGCATGTCAAACCAATCTTTTTCAAGGCTCTCCTACTCAGAACTATCAATCCGATAAAACTGAAGCTCAGTAGCAGGGTCTGTATTGGCGCATTCAACAAGATATAAAATTACACTTGTTTTATTTTTTTAATACACACATTGGAAGCATAGCAGTGTGTCACTTGAACAAAACATTAAATGTTTTATAATAGTGCCAAAATTATGCAGATACAGATAAAACACTATTTTGCTTCTGATGCGTGGCATCCTAAAAAGACCCTAAAAAATGGAACCATAGATCCAGAACAGAAAAGTAAAGGAAACAGAGAAAACTAGTAAGTTAAAATGATTGTTTCCATTAACCATAAAGGGTAGTATGAGATTTATGGCAAACGAGTAGGATGCCATCGAACTTCTAGAGATTACTGTGCAAAGAAAGATTCTTCATAAAATGAACATTACAGAATCCTCTGCATCAGACCTGATACAACAATGTCTTCAGTCAGAGACTTCTTAAGATCTCTAGTAATACACACTGCTACATCAGGGCATCTCTACCCAACGGTCATCAGTGTTTAAAACAACTTTTTGAAGAAACTTGGATCATGTGAATTATTACATTTAATTTCACCTTTGGATAAATAAAGTAGTTTTGAACTGAACTGAATTTAAAAATCCATCCAGACCTAAGCTGAAAGAGGTTATTTAATATTCTAGCAATGACATTTCTATGACTGATTGTGAAAAAGCTGAAAAAGTTTGTCTGGTTCAGAGTGAATCCATTGACCAAAACAAAGCAGCGACATTATCATTAATCCTAATTTGTTGAATGCGGACAATTACACTGCTAATCAAGATGGCTTACCATTTGCCTAAAAGCCTTCAATTGTACAATTATTACAATACGGCCCAAATTGAAAATAAGAAAAATTCCATTAGGTCTTTGTACAGAGAGGAGAGCATCTTACATTTCCACACACTGAGTGCAACCCTGTGCTTTGTCCAAGCTTGACAGGCAGAATACCAAACAATGTGTGAGAGTCAGCACCAACAACCAGATGATGTGATGTATTGCGCACAGACTTGGAACAATGCAGTCTGTTTTTTACCTGGGGGGGCCAATGTTTCTGGCACATCAATTTATTTCAGTGGCACTGTGTGACATCACCAATAGTGTTTGTTTTTTGGGCTATCTCTGAAGGCACCAGCTATCATTGAGTAATGACTGCGGATACATGCAACGTTTCCTCGGTCTACTCAGGGTATCTGTATCTCTGGGACTCAATCTGATGTTACAGGCAATGTTGCCTTCAAGGAAATTTAATCTTGTATCATGTACATTCCTTGGACATACATACATCAGCAGATGATAGACTGCTGTTTTAGCACTTCAACTTTTTAAAGGCATTTTACCAAGATGCCAGATTGATTTTTGTTTATTCTTTAAACCTGATTAGTATAACAGCTTAAAACAATGGTGCCCCTCCTCCAATGGTCAGCAAGCAAAGGCACAAGTTCTACATTTTTGCTTTCAGGAAAGGCAAATTTGGTAATTAGGAAATGTGCATGTTTGCATAAAACACAAGCATGAATGTGAAAGTGCATCCTATCTAGTGATTTTGAGTGTCGAGTATTGGACCATAAGCCAAAGGGATTGGCAGTGAATACAATCCAGATTTCTTGCCAGGTATCGAGACACCTCTGGTATTCAGAGGTCTTTTTACTTGATTTTTATCAGGTCTGCCTCAAAACAGCAGGAGGTATTATTAACTTCCTATACTCCTAAACTCTAAAATGAACTCCCTAAAAAACTGAGTTGTGAGAAAAAACGTTTCCCTTTATCTTGTAAAGCACTTTGAATTACCTTGAGAAGAAATTATACAATTAAACTTGCTTTGCCTACATTTGAAACTGCAGATGCCAAACTGAAAGCTGAATGTTTGTAAAGTGGCAGATTGTAGACTTATGACCCAAGAAGATAGCCTTGTATCATTACATCTTCATTTTTAGAAACTAGGTAAAGTTTCCTAGTGTAACTTTGTGTGTCATTGCGACATTTCCGATTAAAATTATCAAGCAGAGCATGTAACTTTGATTAGATGTTCATTTCCTAAAAACATCCATTTTTCCAAGGTTTGCATCCAACAGAATGTTACATATGTTTCTATATTTTAGCAACTGTAAGAAAAATTGTTGATTTTCTGTTTTAAAAAGAAACAATAATGCAAAACATTTTTTGTCTAAATACCAGGAAACCTAGGTCTCTTTACCCAAGGTTATCATACTGTGAGAATATCATACCAGCTCATAGCTAGTTAGATGAATTCCACTTCATAATGTCAAAACATTTTTACTGGGATTAATTAAGGTACCGCCGAGGTATATTTTTAACTCTCCGAGCCTTGGAACAAGTCGACCCAAAGCACCAGAGCTCTGTTCTTCTCCTCCAGACTCATTATGCCAGTCTACCAGGGAGTATTATGTTTTGCAACGGTTGACACTGAGTTGACACCGTGGCTCAGGGAGCCTTAGAAAGTCTGCTCGAGGCAGACTCCTTGTTTAGAGACCGAGGTCTGCCTGACATGTGTGACTCCTGAGGCAAGCGTGTCGTTAAATGGATAGAGACAAGGAGGATGGCATGACCCACTTCCATTAGCGCAACTGCAGACTGTCTTCCTCACATACTATCCCACAGGTATACTGCTTTTGTGCTGACCATGAACAACATTTAGGCAGGCAAAAGTCTAAACATTCCCAACAGCCAAAGGACAGAAAGCTTAAAAGTGGAAGAGGATGTGGATTGATTTGTGATGGATATTAAAGTGTATAGGTCGATCTATAAGCTCGTTGCAATTTCCTCTGTAGGGAAGATGGTCAGGCTGTTAATGCTAAAACTCCAGGTTAGATGTAAAGTGCCTAATTGACCTTTTTGTGACGTCATCCTGGTCAATAACATTGCAGCTGCCAAGGAAGGAGCAATTTATTCTCATTTTGGTAGTTTCTCTGTTCCACTTACAACATTTTTTTTTATTATGTATCTGTCTTCATTTTCTCAGAAACCAGCTTGTTAAAGAGAAGAGGATGATCGTCTAGTAGAGGCAGTTAAACCTGAACGCTCAGCATATTTTATCCAGACAAGCAGCTGATGCACATTTTGAGAAGGGAGCGCAGAAATACCCATTTTTTTATATGAACTCCGTGCGCCTAACACGGTAAACATCCCTCTAGTAAAAATACGCACGGATAAAGAAATGTTTTCATCCTTCTGACTGCATCAAAAGTGTCCTAGAAACACAAGTAACCCCATTAACTAATGAGTCGTGAACGTGTACATACATATTAACACATCGTCCATACAGCGTCCTGCAAACAATACAGACCCACATAACGTTGTGTGCATCTTCGTCTCTTTGATTAAAATTCTCAGCACTTTTTTTTAAATATATATATATACATATATTTTGCACACAGTCTCTTACTTCGACTCAAATAACGCAAAATGAGGTAATGACAGCTTCACTCTTCCACTCACCTTTCACACGGTGTGGGACAGCGGCGCTCAAACACAACACGATGAAAGGGAGTAGCGGTCCCATCCTCGCACAGCAATCAGGTGAGTCTTCCAAGGTTACGGGGATTTGTGGTTTAAAAAAAAAAACAACGACACACACACACAAATCACACGATCAAAACTTCTCCTTCCTCCGCTCCCGCCAGGCTGCAGGAACAAACCTGGGAGATGCTGCTGTAGTAAAGTCCTTTCAAGGGAAAGTACCTCCTAAGTGATAAAGTCGCCTCTGGGGTTGCGCGGAGCAGGAGCAAGTGAAACTGTGTTGGCTACCTGCCGTCTGCTCCTCTGCTGATGCCACGCCGATCCTACTGCAGTGGTGCGATGTAGTGGAGAGAGCGACGTGTGCGCTCCGCGCTCCCGGACATCTGCCGTCAAGCCCGCGGGTGTCGTGAGAGTCGCTACTTCCTGATCTGCATCTACAAAATAAAATCCGACGAAAGTTCGAATATGGAACATGATGTTAACTACTGTATCTAAACTCTGCAATAGAAATAAGTAGTCTAACGAAGGTTTTTAAACCGGGCGATTTGCTGTAGTGGTTTTTTTTTGTTTGTTTGTTTTTTTTTTCAGGAAAAAAAATGGAAGAAAATCAGTGATTCTTGAAAATAGGGACAAAATGGGTTTTAATTTTCCCATAATTTTTTTTTTTGTTATTTCTCAAATTTATATATGTCAAATAATGTTTTGGAAATGTAAAGATGCTAAGGTACAGGCTCCCAGTTGCAACATTTTTTTTTTAAATTACATTTTTAATCGACCTGACCCAGAACGTTGTCATCACCATCTGACAAAAATAAATAA